>ML778541.1:179939-193307 GCA_009831015.1 Picea engelmannii | reverse complement strand
TATCAAGCTTTAATGAAGGAATTTGTGAAGGAGTTTTACCATGCCCATTCGGAAGATGTTTCGAACTGGTAGAAGAAGAAGAAGAAGAAGATGATGGAGGAGGAGAGGGTGGTGGAGAAGCACCATTCCCTCCATTTCCGCCTAGATTCTTGTCACCACCACCTCCCTTATGCATTGAAGGGTTGGAGCCTTCACCCTGCGACATTATGTTCTGTTCCATCATGACCTTCATCATATCTCTCAACTGTATAATAGTATTCCTGAGGTCTTCCTCTTCAGCCGAAACACGTTCATGATCTTCTGCATGAGCCATGCTTGGTGAACGTCTCTCTGAAGCTTGCGGTGAATGAATCTGCTTCCTCCTTGTCGGATAAGAACTTGGCTCCACAAGTTGACCTTCTCCTCTTGTGAGTTTCAATTTTGTGAGCATCAGAATCAAAACTTGGAAACAATCAAGTCTTCAAAACCAGTGCTCTGATACCAACTTGATCTAAAAATGAAGAAGACTTGAAAAACTTGAATAATTATTGCAAGTGAAATGTCATGTGTTTAAAGCAAATGGATCAGTTTGCAACACATAAATTAAAGGATTACTTATGCAAATTACACATAGACAGCAGCATAAACATTGAACATAAACACATAAGCACAGCAATTGATAAAGGAGTCCACCCCTCTTATGGGCTACATCTCCCGGTCCAGCTTCCAATGGATCATTATTATTAATTTCTCAAAAAGTTCTCAAAAACATGTCTTACAATGCTCAAACTGACAAACCGACTGCTCCAATGGCTTCCCAGCATCCCAAAACCCCTATCTGGGCTCTTTCGGCACCTCAATCGGTCGAACAATGAGAAAGATAGGCCTCCTGGAAGTCCTTCCTTCAAGCTTGCTATCTCTGGTTCTACAATTCTCACCCTCCTTGAATGAACCTGGCTCACACGCTCATTTAAGCACAAAAACCCAGCACCGGGCGCAACCGCGCCAACGGTGCAAACCATAGGACGGTTAAGGGCGCGCCAGCCCCTAACCACCTCGGCACCTGGGCGTATGGCGCATATGACCGCGCGCTAGGAAAACAAGTGGTTAAGTCGTTATTCCCGTTTCAAAACCGTATAACTCCCGCGCGTTTTAATCCATCGGTGATATAACAAAACCACGGGTTATAACCCCGCGCATTTAACCGTTGGTTATGGTTCCAAACCCCGCGCGCATATACAATATAACATATGGTATATATGGCATGCAATTACAATTCATGCGCGATTTGGTTTTTACAATGGTCATATGTTTATACAATGGAACCACAGGTCGGGGCTAGGCCCCGGACCGGCCCCCTTTCCACTTAATACAACACACGCATTTAAATATATGCGCTTTAACATTCATAACAAGGAACGTCGGGCGGAGAGTTGGTTATTGGAATTTGTAAAGGCACTATGTGGAGGAGAGGTCCGAGGGTCGAACCCTGCGGCCTCCAACATTTTATACATAGAACTCCTTAGCCAACCAGTGAGCGACACGTGGCACCCTTGGATTGGGCCACGTGTCCTCCTACTATTGGCCACCCAAGGACACGTGTCAACATTCAACTCACCAACAATCAACCAATCAACATATGCCACGTCACCACCGTACGGTCTGTACAGCCCTGCCACGTCAGACCGTACAGACTGTACGGACTGTACGGACAGGTACAGTCAGCATCAAACTTTTTGCCTATTTGTCTTGACGAACAGATCGCAATATCTTCTCCATACGGACTCCATTTGAGAAAGTAAATATACCGCTAGAATCAGGAAGACAAGATAGACACAATGGCACTGTTTTTATTGCATTCTGAGCATTTTGAAAATTGAGCAAAATTTGATCCCCTGATCATAAACGTTAACCTACAGTTCGAGCCACGACGTGAGTGTTAGTAGGCTATGGAAAGCCTGATGTCCACACCTCTCCCTCAACATCTCTGGTAGTTGTGCGTGACCCCTTTACTCCACATGTGAGTATAGTCAACAAGCTATAGTTAGCCTGCATCATCAACAAATCATGTCAGAATATATCCATATCATATCATCTAATCAGAAGCACTAAAATCACAGTGAAACAATCAAACCCCAATGGTACACTCCCCGACTCGATCTGAAGTCCAAGGGGTTTCATCAATGCCTCGACATCCTCTAGGTCCATAATCCTACACACTCATTAAAACCGAGTCAATAGCACCAACCTATGTCGAGGCGGAAAAACAACATGTCATCATCCCATAACGCCTCATAATCAAAATCAAAAGTTTTAATAGCATAATAATCAGGATCACTTGCGAGCAAGTGTCCTCAAAGAATAAGTTTGCTCAGTGCGCCAAGAGCGAGATGTTAGAGGTGAGCCATGTAGACTTCTCTATGAGCCTCTCTTAGGATCAATCTCCTCAACTTGTCATTCAGTGGTACATAAATCTAATTTTTAAACCTCAATAATCCATCATCGTCAAACGTAAATCCTTCAAATCTTGGTACCATCATTGTCCGATAAAACCCTTGAACTCTTTGTACCAGTCATCATCACGTAGTAAAGTTAGAATCTTTTCACACAGATTCTTCTGAAGAGGCAACACCGAAAAGATGCGTGGTCTTCGACTCAATGCATCTGCCACTCGGTTCCCTGTTCCTTCTATGTAAGTAATCTTGAAGTCGTACTCGCTAAGCAATTTCGACCAATGTCGTTGTCACGCGTTCAGGTCGCTTTGCGTAAAGATGTGTTGTAGTCCACAGTGGTCCCTCTTTGGTTCAAATTTTTATCCAACAAGGTAGTGTCTCCAAACCTTCAAGGCATAAAAAATGGTTAACAACTCCAAAACATGCGTCACATAGTTCTCCTCGTGCCTTCTCAGTTTCCTCAAGAGGTAAGCGATAACTCAACTGTCTTGCATCAAGACTACGCCTAAGCCTTCCTTGGATGCGTCAGTGCATACCAAGAAGTCCATGTCCATGTCAGGGACCTTTAGTATCGGTGCTATTTTCAACAGCTCCTTGAGCCTCCAAAATGATTCCACGCATTTCTCGGTCAAAACAAACTTCTTGTTCTTCTTTTGCAATTCTGTGATCGGATTTTCTATATTCTAAAATCCCTCGATGAACCACGATAGTATCCTGCTAATCCCATGAAGCTAAGCACTTCCAATACATTCGTTGGCACAGGACATTTCATAATAGTCTCGACCTTTGTTGGATCCAGGGCAATACCTTCGTCGGAGATGACATGCCCTAAGTAGTGAATCCTTGATTGATAAAATGAGTATTTGGACAACTTCCCATACAATTTGTGCTCTTGCAGACACTGTAGTACTAAGCACAAGTGCTCGTCATGATCCTCCGTCGTCCAAGAATAAATCAAAATATCGTCAATGAATACTTGCATGAACTTGTCCAAGTGTTTGCAGAACACCCCGTTCATCAAACTCATGAATACCCCTGGGGAATTTTTCACTCCAAACGGTAAAATAATAAACTCGTAATGTCCAAACCTCGTCTTAAAGGTGGTCTTAGGCACATCATCCTCCTCTATCTGTAACTGGTGATACCCTAATCGCAAATCAATCTTTGAGAACATCGTTGCACCCTTCATCTGATCAAACAGATAATCTATCCTCGGCAATGGATATTGACTCTTGATCATATCCTTGTTCAATTGATGGTAGTCAATGCATAGCCTCCACGACCCCTCCTTCTTTCATATGAAAATAACAGGCGCACTCCACGGTGACACACTTGGACGTATCAGTCCCAGATCCAACAATTATTTCAATTGCATTCTCAACTCCTTTAACTCTGGGGTCGACATCCGATAAGGTGTTCTAGCTACCAGTTCAGTCCCCGGTTTTAGGTCTATAGTAAACTCCAATTCCCTCTTCGATGGAATCCTGGGTAACTCCTCCAAAAATACGTCTGCAAACTCTCTCACAGCTGGAAGGTGTTCTAGATCTTTCGCTTCTCCCTTCTCATTAAACACAAGGATTGCATAAAGCTTGCACCCCTTGCACAAGCTCTTCCGTAGTTGCAAGGAAGAGATGAACCTCAGGGAAATGCCATGGTTCTGACCTACAATCACACATCTTTTTCCCTCATAATCAACCAAGCTCAACCATTTTGTCTTACAGTTGAGTATCGCCTCATGTGATTCCAACCAGTCCATACTGATTGCGATGTCATAAGATCCAAAGATCATGATGTACAGGTTGGCCCTAGTGATAAACTCTCCTAGGTTAAGGGTACAACCCGTAACCCTTCCTCCAACCCTCTGTTTGGCTCCTGAAGGCATATCTACAAAGCTAAACTTATCCTCTTTGATTGTCCTTACCTTAATCCTTTTTAGCATTGCACCAGAATGGAAACTCTCTGTAGCACCGGGATCAATCAAAATACTAAGTGTCTGGTCAGTGACGGTATGTGATGTCTTGATCATAGTCGACTGGTTCTCTTCCTTGCAGTCATTCACTGCGGCATGAATCTGATGGGCCTTACCCAAATCTCCTATGGTAGTGGGTCCGACTGATCTAGATTCTCCAGTCCTCTTCACTAGGCAATCATGCTGGAAATGTGGCTCCCCACATCCCAACATACTTTCTTTGGTCCAGTAATCATGATACCCGAAGTAGAAGCTGAATTATAACACAAAGGCCAACACAAACTTGTTGACCTTAATTTTCTTGGTAAGGGTGTGGAGCATACCAAAGCAGCTCCAAAAATAGGCCTCACACTCAGGCACCGTGCGACTATCTTGTCATAAGGTCTCGAACTCATTGAGCTGACGCCCAACAAATTCCTCAAAAATATAACTCTCCTGGAACCGTTCCTCGAATAGTTCCCATGACATGTCATCGACAGCCATGTTCAAAAGTGGCAGAAGCATCTTCCGCCATAGAGGAGCGCTCCCCTTCAGTTGAAAGGCCACCAATCGGCCCTTCATGCTGGAGGTCGTAATTGCGAACTGTGAAGCACAACGCCTTGCTCTACTACCGTGCTTTGACGACACAACCATCCATGACACTTGTGGACTCGAGAAATCAACTATCTCAAGTTCTCGGGGGATTCTAATGGTATTAGCTATGGCGCGATGTGGACCCTCATGGGTATAGGTGCCCCAGCCTCATCTCAGTACCGATGGTGAATCAAGTCCCTTGACATTACCTGGGAGGGCCTTGTCAGACCATCATCATCCCTTACTACAAGCAAATCCAACCCAAGGACTTGCTCTTCCCCCTTGGGAGTTCAACTCCAAGGGTGCAGGAACTTCTAGAGGCGTCGCACCTCCTTCCACGACACCATGTGGAGAACCTCTGAGGCGTCCTCTAAATGCGATCACCAAATGGACACGTTAAGTTTTTTAATTAACGCAACGGTTAATACTCATGGGTTTACTGCAGTGGAAAGCCTCGCGATCCACAGTCGTTGGGTTTAACCCACTCTGATACCATATGTAATGTCCCCATCATTACGACTACAAGTGAATTTTTTTTTTTATCTTTAGGAATTTAAACTTCACCACATAATGAATAGAAACACCATACGCATATCAATGCATATATCATTTTTATGGATGTGCAAGGAGTAATCTACTTTACTTAACCAACTTCCAGAAATAATTAAGTACAACGGGTACGAGGATATTACATAGTGTTAGATAAGAACCAAGTGAGTATTAAAACAATCTTGTAAATTCCTTTGTTATGACATAATTCTTTAAACACATTAAATCGCAATTTGATCATTAAACAAGTCTTGCAATCTAATAAGTAAATGACGATCAATCATGATATAATATTAATTAATAACTTCAACTTCCTCAACTTCAACCCTTACACCAAGACCAAATACACGTTTCCTTAATATGCAACTAATTCCATTAACATGGAAATATAGTAATTCAAGGATGAAAATCTTATCTTCAAAGATAGAAATTTTAATAATAAAAATTGCATTTATTCAGATGTAATTAAGAAAACACTACATACCTAAAATATTTTCAACATTTTTACTATCAACTAAGGTATTTAAGAATGTAAAGTTGGATTATTGATCCCCAACTAAGCATAAAGAATTATAAAAACACCAGTTAGCTATTTAATGTTTTCCAACTTTTGATTACAATGGAATGGAAATATACTAACACCAATTACCCACTCAATGTTTTTAATGACTACAACACCCAGCCATGTGAGGTTGTCTCAACATTCATTTAGATTCCAAGTGCTTCCATAATGAACTGGTGTCTCAACCAAGGGAATCATATCTGTGGTAAAGAGATTTGGTAGGGAAATTGATGGAGGCAGTCTAAAAGGATTTCTGCATACACGCTCAGTAGTATCTGGTCAGTGGTAATACTTAGTGGTGTGAAAGGAGGAAATTGGCAGGAAACTTGATTCTTCCACTGTTCAAATTATGGTATTAGCTCATTCCATCCATTCATTAAAAAGGGAAATTTATTAATAAAGAAAAGTACAATAAATTCATTTGATGTAAAACATGACTTGGTTTGTCCAACGAAAAGAGAAACTCAGAAATCAACTAGATAACATTTTTGTTTTGTTTTTGACTGTAGAGATAACTATGGGGGTGTTGGTACACAAATAAGGAACTCAACTATCAGTTTTGTTTGGAGCTCAAACGTTTGACTAACTGGAGATCTTGGTACGCAAATAAGGGTCGTAAGGGCTCCATTGGTAGGTACCCTTGCGCCTGTTAGATCATTTAGAAGGAATCAATGAGGTTGAGTGTGCATTTCCAATCTCTGTGTGATGTCTTGGAAGATCCACATGTTATTCGATCCAAGAAATGAAGCCTGGGTGACTAAGGGAACTAATTCGTCTGGAAACGAATGACTAGGCCCAACCAATCCAGAAGGTCTTGTTGTTACACAAAAATTATGGTGGCTCTATAGTTCGAAATGGTTATTATTGTTTATAAAAGGTGGGGTTCTAACCTTCCAATGAGAGAAAGCGTACATGAATAAATTTTAGCCAAAAATAGATTCGTTGGCATTATATTATTAAAAATGTTTGCAGCAGGAAATGAATTTGTTTTCATTCTATTAATAAAATCGTTTGCAGCAGGAAGAAATGATAGTAGAGAATAAATTTGTTTTCATTCTATTAAATAGATCATTGGAAACCAGAATAAATTGTATCATGGAATGAATTTGTTGGCATTCTAATAATCTCCCCATGCGAATCTCTTTTAAAGAAGTCAGAATATTTAATTCCTCCCAAGCACTCGGTGTTACATCAACACAAGGGAGATAATCTCCAAAACAATTGAGCGCTAAGATTTATTGGCAAGACATTTGGAAAAAAAGAAATCGCAGTCAACCAGGAAAACAAGGGAATCGCTGGATTGACACACATGAAAATCTCTATAAAAAGAATCGTGGATATCACTGTATTTAACACCAAGAGATTCACTGTAATTAGCACGAAATTAAAATCGTGGACATTCAATAGCAACCCAGTCACATTTTTAGATGGAAAAATCATGGGAATTCAAAAGCAACTCAGTCACATTTTTAGATGGCAAAATCGTGGGCCTTCAACAACAACTCAGTCACATTTTTAGATGGAAAAATCATGGGCATTCAACAGCAACTCAATCACATTTTTAGATGGAAAAATTGTTGTGCAAAATGCACCCGAAGGAAATTACCTATTTTTTGTCATTAAATGATAAACAAAATGTTGTACCATCACATTAGAAGGGGATTATGTTTTTCCTGACATTAAATAACAAGCAATTCATTGTACCATCACACCAGAGGGGAATTATGTTTTTCCAGTCATTAAATAACCAACAATTCGTCGTGCCATCACACCAAAGGGGAATTACGTTTTTCCTATCATTAAATAACCATCAATTCGTTGTGCCATCACACCAGAGGGGAATTACATTTTTTTTCTGTCATTAAATAATAAAAAAAATCATTGTGACAACACACCATAAGGGAATTACATTTCTCTTGTCATTAAATAATAAGCAATTGTTGTAGTAACCAAGGGGAAAAACAAAGACAAGAAAAAGGAACGCAAGGATCCATTGGGAAGGTCTTTAAAATGATCACAGAGATTCTATCGTCCCAAGTGCAGTGAAAATCCATGGTGAAGCCCTTAAGGCACGGAGAACAAAAACAAGCGCAGAGATGAACCAACAAGGACGCGAGGAAATCCATGCATAGAGGTACCTTTTGCTAGAAGGCGCAAGACAACAATCAACCAAGGACAACAACAGAGGTGGACGGCTGATAGGAGCATCCTTCGCTCATCATCCACGCACATAAAAGCAGGGCATTGAGATCCATAGGTCTATTAACGGTGAAGCAATGATCGTAGATCAGGCTCCTAGCCAACTGCTCAGGTGTGGACTGATGAGCTAGGGATGAAGGAAAAAAAAAATAAACCGCAATCATCACAATCAATCAACCATAGGACGGTCAAGACGTGCAAGGATCAAAGGCCATGGGAAATCAATCAGCATCAAGCTAAGGCTGTGGGAAAATTCCAGTCATCAACTAGAATGTTAAGACTATCATATTCTTTACTTGATTAAGAATACATAATTGAAAGCATAATCACACTAACAATCTACCACGTAGAAATAAAGGAAACGTATTGTTTCCCAATCGCCCGCTCCGAGTTTATGTCCCACACGCTTCGTGCAACTCCCGCTTGTCGATCGATGAGACTTCACCGGTACCTCCCAGCCAACGTTAAGGGTACTCTTCTTCCCCCTTAGCCCCGCAAGCCGCAAAGGGGCCACACACACTATCCAGAGAATCATCTAGCTCCCATCTCGCCTCGCAAGGCCGAGCTACCACTCCTCACCGAGTTGGGTATCCCAACTTCCACAAGCTAAGTCATTCAAGTAGAGATTTTTGCAATGTAACATTACACAAACAGAAGAGATCCATCATCATTTTCCTCCCTCCATTATATAGAGTTTTGAAGTCCCTTACTTTCCCAAAATCCCATTTTATTTAATGTTTAATAAATTAATTCATAATAATCCTCCTCGTACATGTGTCACCCATCCCTTTCATTATTCCAAAAACTAATTTCTTTAATTAATTAATTAACCTTATTTCCCTCACCCACCTAGAGTCACTCCTAGAATTGCTCCTAGGTGTCCCCAAATTCCCTTACAAGTTTTAATGACTTTCCCCATTATTAATTTGCTAGTTCAATTTAAATTAGAAAGTGCTTAAATGGTAGATACCTTACTAAGTTGGACTAACTTCTTTTTCTTATATTTTTCTCTAGTGCTTCCCCTTTCTTTTATGTTTCCCACTTTTTCCTGGTTTCCTAATTATTTTAGATTTCCCTCTTTCCCCTTTTTAATTAAACTCAAAAAGGCATGTGCAAAAACTTACCCTTTTTCTTTTTAATGAATAATAATTTTTTTTTAATTAGCATAATAGTAAAACAATTATTTCCCCTTTTTAAGTTTTATCCCAAAAGATTTTTATAAATCAATTTAATTGTGTATCCCCCTTCTTGTCACAAGATTAATGAAGATTATCATTATTATATATATATATATATATATAAAGATAAAATTTTGCCACTAGTATTATTTAGACCTGGACTTTATTTTCCTAGGCTGGGCGACATTTTATTAGGGAAAAAGTTTTAAATCTTCCTTAACACTTTATTTTTCCTAAAGCCATCTAGGTTTATCCAAGTATTAAATAACTATGCGACATTACCTTGAGGACGCACTAGGTGCTCCAAGGGTGCCACTCGCCTCTTTTTGTTTCTCTTGCGCGACGTGCCCTTCAAGACACACCGCATGCTCCAAGGGTGCCACTCGCCTCTTTCCATTTTTCTTGCGCTACGTGCCCTTCAGGACACACCACGTGCTCCAAGGGTGCCACTCACCTCTTGACTTACTTGGTAGACATCAAAAACCCCTGGAGTCAATACTCCGCCAGGTGATCTTGTGGGAGACTAAGGGCCTCTAAGGAATAAGGCCCCTGCCTTATTGCACGCCCCTTAGAATCATCGTGAGCAACTGTCGCAGTCTGCCCTCATGACATTGTGGGTCCTCTCGAACTAGGTAATCATTAACATATAGTTCGAGCCACAGTGGGAGTGCTAGTAGGTTGTGGCAGGGTTGTTGTCCACACCTCTCCCTCAACATCTCCGTTAGTCATGAGTGACACCTCTACTCCACATGTGAGTCTGGTCGGCAAGCTATCGTCTGCCTGCATCATCAATGAATCATGTCAGAAATATATCCATAATCATATTATCTAATCAGATGTACTAATATCACATATAAAACAATCAAACCCCAATAGTTCACTCCCTAACTCGATCTAGAGTCCAAGGGGTTCCATCGATGCCTCCGCATCCTTGAGGTCCAAAATCCTGCACACTCAGTAAAACCGAGTCAATAGCACCTGTCTATGTCAATGCAGAAAAATGACATGTCATCAACCCATAACACCTCATAATCAAAATCAAATGTTTTATTAGCATAATAATCTAGATCACTTGCGAGCAAGTTTCCTCAAAGAATAAGCTCGCTTAGTGTGCAAGAGTGTTATGTTACAGTCATGTCGTTGTGGTGGAACAGGCAACATGAGATTATAACATGTGGTGGAGCCCGATGAGTTGGTGGAGCCCGGTCGATGAGTGAACACCCTCCCTACTCGTTATGTGGTTGGTGTATCCCCATATAGTGTGGTGGAGCCCTTCCACATAGAGATCTCATGATGGATGGGGAATGTGATTGAACCTCCAAAGTCATGATGGAAGGATGCAATTTCATCTAGATGGGTTGGCATGGAATGAACATGGTCGGGCCAGATTGCAGTACTTTCTTAGGCAAGTTGTATAATCAAAATGTGATTAAGACTGAAATGATGGTGGATAAATGTTCATCTTGAGCATCTAAAATCCTAGTGGGTCAATCTTGGTGATAACTCATGGAGGCCAAGGTCACTTTGAGTCCGGAGACGTGTATCATGAAAATTCCTCTCTGCGTTATTAGGGAGATGACAAAAAAGGTGAATTTGTGCACGTGATAGAATGGGGCATATGGATCAATTACTTTATGTCATTTATTAGTCTTCTCTACAGGGGAGGAAGTCTTAAATGGGAAACCACCGGCTCAACATACAAACAATCAGATATTTCAGAGCATCTTTCATGTTCCCACTCCATGTTATCACTCAGAGGATTTTGCATGTTCCCATGTTACCATGATCCAGTTAGTAGGTTAATCACGTGGGATCTAGGTAGACCAGGGAGTAGGTTCATTACATGGGATCCTGGTGGTGGGTTCATTACATGGATGTAAAACCCTCACCCGATGGGACCAACCATATAGAGTCTTTGATAGCTTGAGACCGGATATTAATTAGAGAGATCCTAGATATAACCCAACTAAATTAGACATTGATTTGATTAGATAGCCCAGAGAACAAAGAAGAGAAAGCCGTATCCCAATAAGATAGATTTTGTTTCCTAGTAAAGTAGCAAGTAGGTATCGATAAGATAGATTGATTTTAGTTAGTCAAGCAACAACAAGTAGGTTTTGTTCAAGAGATCTTTAGATTAAGTTAAGTATTGACCCCTCTTCCTAGGGGAGGTGGACCTCCCTATCGGTCGGGTGGCCACGCTCCCATAATTCCCAAAAGATATATTCATTATGTTTAGATATGCCTGGTTCAGATATGATTCCCTATGATATGATTAGTACCTATGAGCTTTACTACTCTTAGAACTACCCGATACCTATCATCACTACCAAGAAATACCCATCATTACTACCAAGATTCTATTTGTTAGAACAACCTGAGATGATCTTATTACTAGTAAGCGGTATCAATCATTTACATGGCATAGGGCACATGGTATTATAACATCACTTATAGATCTAGTCTTTCATCAAGCTAGTATGTAGTGGTGATCTGATGCCCGGACACCTCATTTGACATTGTTATTATTTCTTCCTTGATGGCTTGGATGGAGTGGTTCAGGTTGGATTCAGGATATGGCTTCTTGGTTCTCTAGTTCAAGCTTGATAGTTACCTTGTATACGATGTAGGTTGCTTGACTTTTAATTTTTACTTGAATTTCATGGGATTAAGAAATAGAAATCTTAGTTTTTTTATTAGAGCTGTGACCGGATTATTTTCAGCACGAAATGAGATCGGAGATATAATAAAGAAATGCACAGAGATATCGCATATATTCAATAATGTAATAGAAATGTATCGGATATGCAACCATAAACACAGATATACAGTAATACACGATTTCTATTAATGAAAGAAATGTACAGAGACTGTAAAAATACACAGTGGAAGACTTGCTAGAATGGTGGCAGTTTATCTCTGAGAAGAGATGTGACGGCTACTCTCATTCGCAAGAATATGATTACAATGAGGCTCTGAAGGCCTTCTTACAATAAGCAGGAATGCCAAAAACCCTAGACATCCAAAAACCTAACCCTGGGAGATGAAGCGCCAAAAGTCATGTGGACCCCGTTTGGGTAAGTGAGTACATCAACTTCCTGGGGTCGTAACTTTTGCATACGATCTCCATTTTAGGCGTGTGATAGCTCGTTGGAAAGGTATCATTGAGGAGATTCATTTTGGGGGATCAATCATGCCTTTTCCTATCATTGAGAACCTTGATCTCGAAAAACCTTCATTTGGGCCCTCAAAATGGCCCCGGAAGTTAAAACCTGCTAAAAATAGTAAATTGCCAAAATTGCCAAAAATCCATTTTGAGCCATTTGGAAAAGGTGGGTGGCCACCGATATCCACCTGGATCAATCCTCCCTCCTTAGGAAGCAATGGTCTCCATTGCATTGAGTTCCCAGGGGAGAGGGAAAAGCATTTGTTGAATCTGCATCTTGGTGAGCTGCTTGTCTTGTTGGAGACGTCGTGTTGCTCAGTTTGTGGAAATCCGTCACAAACCTGTTGCGGTTGAGGCTGCTCAACAAGTCTAGATACATGAGAGGATGATGTGCAGAAGGAATATTTACTCTTTGCTGCAGCCTTGTCGACCTTCTTCTGTTGGATAGAAGGTGTCTGGGGCAAGGCTGTAGTGGTTGCAGTGTCCTTTTGTTCTCCTTTTGAATAGATTGTGAAGAAGCTAAATTTTGCAGTATGAGATACTACCTTGCGGCACTTTTTAGGTGGAACAGTAGTCAGAACTACCTCTGGTATTCTATAGAGATGACCCCCCAAAGTAACAATGACACTACGAGGTCGAGACTCATAAACAGCATGGCGTCTCCACATATATGGTTGGCCCAAGAGAACATCACAGACATCCAGTGGGGCAACATCACATAATACCTCATCCTTGAAGGG
>ML778541.1:154481-170218 GCA_009831015.1 Picea engelmannii | reverse complement strand
TAATTTGGACCTCAAGACTGCTTTTGGGAGATCTATGTCCTTATTCGTCCCCAGGAATACCCGGAATAGACCTCCCCATAGAGATACCCTTCTTGGAGAGCTTACCAAGAACTTGGAAAAGGATTTGAAGGTGCAAGTCCTAGTAACCCTGTACGAGGAAGAATGATCCTCTTGAAATCCCAAAATAGCAACGTAGGGATAGGTTTCGATCGACGGATGAGATCCCGTCGGAAGATCTACGGTCATTCATGACCATTATGTTGGAGGAAGAAACGAGGACGTTACATTCCTTACCCCTTTTCCTTTATCTTCGTGAGTAGTGAAGAAATCGGGACCGTATATCCCCAAGGTTCGTGAAAGTATCAGGACCGTTGGTTTTTCCATGTCTAGGGAGAAATGGGAGAGTGCACAGCGTGGGATGATTTGAACCATTAGATCTTAGTTAGAAAACCCGACAGCCGATGGATCTGTGAAGAGGTACATGAGGGTTAATCCCTCGTGAACGTGGGCGAAAGTCCCGAAAGAAGAGTTGGTATCAGGGTTTCAGATTTTGAGAATTCGTGAGTCCTGATGACAAGAGATCGAGACACTCCATGGTGGAAATCCTGAAATAGAGTTGGTCCGTCCGATTAAGGGAGGCCATGTGTCACGAGATCCTTTTGGAGGATCCAAGGTCGGTAACAACTATTAGATGTGGGGAAGGAACATGGACGATAGTACCTTGAACCCTCTCCGCCTTTGCAAGCATGCACGAACGTGATGCTCTCAAAGGTTCCAAGGTCTGTAATGACCGTTAGATTTGAGGAAGAGACGTAGACCTTAATGCCACGACTCTTTTTACCCTTGCAAGAGATGAAGGAATCGAGACCGTAGATCCCCATGGTCCATGGAAGTACCTGGACCATCCATCTATAGAGTACACGTGGTTTCTGGTAAGCGCTTAAGCGTATCATCACCCGAGAAACCAAAGGGAAAGAACCCTTGTCTTCGCGAGTCACGAAATCCCGATCACCGAAACCCCGAAATGGTGTGAGGTGTGAATGAGATTAAGGAAAGATGGGATTTGATCGT
This sequence comes from Picea engelmannii, assembly GCA_009831015.1. Classification (NCBI taxonomy): domain Eukaryota; kingdom Viridiplantae; phylum Streptophyta; class Pinopsida; order Pinales; family Pinaceae; genus Picea; species Picea engelmannii. Next base: position 169,147 of record ML778541.1, on the reverse strand, counting down.
GACCATTGATCATCCCAAAAATATCCCGACCGTTGATCTTGGCTGAAGGTTGTCGCCATCCATCGAAGGGACATGTGGTTGTCGGTCGATGTTTCGGCGTTTCAGCATCCGGGAAACCAAAGGGCAAGAAACCTTGCCTTCGCAAATCACAAAATCTCAATACCCGAACTCCCGACGTGCTTGGTAATAGAAAAGAGAAGTCCCAAAGGAATCTAGACCCTCCATAAAAGGAGACGCGTGGTGAGCGGTCAGAGTTCAGGGAAAAGTCTCAAAATCCCATGGACCATTGGATCCACACTCTTAAGAGTCATCGATCTCTTACACGAATTCCCATAACGAAATTTGGAGATCTGAATGACAAAGAGTCTTGGAGTTGTTGCATTTCGAACTCCCGAATATCGAAACCCCAGAAGGATCCATACCGTTGAATCAGGGGAGGCTTACGGCCATCGATCTCCCTTTGGAGGGAAACTTGCCATTCGCTAGCCCTTTCGGGGTTCGGCGTTTCGTTGTTTCAAGATTCAGGGTTTGCAGAGTCGAAAGACTCGACGTTCTGGTAGCACTGAGTTGCAAAGTGCGAAGAGACGCCATACTGGTTCAGCCCGTAGTTGTGACCCACAACCACATGGAGGTGAACATATGAGGAACTAGCTGACGCTAGGCCCCCGTGAGTATTTCGGGGATTTTGATCCTCGAAGAATCGATGAAATTTTTTTATTTTCGTAGTGGGTGTGTTACAATGGCTTAGTGGTATAAGAATGGAAGGGTTTGGTATTGGTACCTTCCCTAATATATTTTCATCTAATAGTTTTGTCTTTGTCTACTGAGTCATTTACATAGTGCTTAGGCTAATATTACTATGTTAAACAGGGTTTTATTCACAATATAGAGACTGAATACAAGAATTTCATTACAATTATAGTCGGGATGGTTTGCATTTGTAAATTATCTATTTTATTAGGACATAGAGACAAAATAGAATAATTTCATTGCAATTGTAGACCAGAGCTCTGCATTTGTAAATTAGATATATTTTAATATAACTTTTTCTTCTTAAACAAAGATTTCTTGGAGGCCCTTTTAAAGCATCAGTGGGATTGAGGAGCATACATTTCATTTACAATAAATATGAACCCGTCAATCTTCCTCAAATAAAAACTTAAAATGATGATGTTTGTCATAATCCTTTCATTTAAACTTATTTTTCCATTTTGTGGCCTTGAGACAGATAAGTGTACATGTAAACATTTCCAGAGACAATTAGGAATACAATTCTTGGAATGAATTAATAGATTCATCATAATGAAATTTATAAAAAGAAAATGAAAATACAAATAATGTTTTTGAAACCCCACCTCTCTTTCCGCTCATGGAAATTCTCCACTTGAGCTTAGGGCCATCTTTACCTGTTTTCTCTTTCTTTCTTTTTCCCCAAGGCCCCTTTATGCTTGTGTATTTCTGTTGAAACCAAAGTTTTGTGGCTTCATTTCTGTATATATATGTATACCAATAAACACCTAAATTGATAAAAATGAAATCATATATCAACAACGAGGCTGATTTTCAAGTTGATCACCATGGACATCTACACAATTAGTCAAAACCACAAGCCTTTATTGCAAAATCAACAAAAGAATGTTAAAACGGACAAATGAAATACCCAAGTAATTTGAGTGAATTTTTCATATTAATGTTGTTACTTAGAACCATAGATATATTGAAATTAAAATGATCTTACATCTCACTAAGCCCCATCCAACAATCTTCTTTGGTTTGGGTGATTACATTATATTGTTTTTCCTGAAGAAACAAACCAAGTTAACAACTTTGAAAATACTCTTGAAATTATATTCATGTTGACTTGTAACCCAACAACCTGATGTTTTTTTGTTGTATGTTTACTCTAGGGCTTATTATGTGTTTAGGCTAGGGCTTTGGGTTGTTTGTTTGTTAATGAGCATATATCCATTTTGGTGTATTTTTCAAATTTTTTTATAATTCACTTTTTAAAGTTACAAACAATAGGCATCTATATTTGACTTGTAAATGTATCTAATTATTATTAGTACAATGATACTTTTTGAACTATTATATTCAAGATGATTGTATTAATTTATATTGGTACAATGATACTTTTTGAACACTTGTAAACAATAGGAATCTATATTTGACTTGTAAATGTATGTAATTACTATTGGTACAATGATACTTTTTTAACACTTTTTGAACTATCATATTCAAGATGATTGTATTAAATTAAAGGACATTTTGGTAAATCAATCCAATTTGTAATTTAGTTTTTTAGTTTAGTGGGAGGTTGAGTGGTCAAGTCCCCATGTTGACTGACTCTATAAAAATTGTGAACCTCACTAAATATTTCAAACAATAGACTAAATATCCCAAACAATAGACATCTAGACTAAATATCCCAAACAATAGCCATCTAGACTAAATATCCCAAACAATAGCCATCTATATTTGACTTGTAAATGTATCTAATTACTTTTGGTACAATGATATTTTTCAAGATACTTGTTGAACGCTTTTTGAACTATAAATGTCCCAAACAATAGGCATCTATATTTGAATTGTAAATGTATCTAATTACTATTGGTACAATGATATTCTTAAGGATACTTTTTGAACTATTATGTTCAAGATGACTATATTAAATTAAAGGAAATTTTGGTAAATCAATCCAATTTTTAATTTAGTTTTTAGTCTAGTGGGAGGTTGAGTGGCCAAGTTCCCATGTTGACTGACAGTGTGAAAATTGTGAACCTCACTAAATATCCGCACCAGATTAGGTGACCAAAATTGCAATTGACAAACTTACTCTGAATACTATTGGGCAAACACTTTTACATTCTCATTTGTGCCATATTTAATGAAATTTTATTACAAATGAGTTTTTAATGGAGAGGATTTCACATGGCTAGAATATTCTTCGTCGTCATAATAAATGAAAGGATGTCATTTCAAGCCTTAACTTCCTTGCATGACAAAAGATGTTTGTTCATCAATAAAAGGGGTGATTAACCTCATTAGGATAATCATGATCGATGTTATTATTAATAGTGACTTTAGCTTTAGGTTTTTAATACTCACTTCAAATTTAGATTTTTTACTGAGTTTAGGTTTTTACTATACTTGAGTGGAACACAATCCTTTTCCCCTTCTTTAACCAGTTGTTGGTTCCCATCCTCTGTTCTTCCAATCTGTTTCCCCTTCTTTACCCAGGTGTTGGCTCTCATCCTCTTTCAAGTGAGATGGTTGGATCTGTTCTCTGCATAGAGATAATGGAGAGAATCGAAGTCGAGACTTTTTTAACAACACTTAAATTTTATATCTTGGGCGGTCACTTCAAACGCTCCCCTGGATTTATATTTCCAAACGACAAGGATCCACTTACTCTCAACAAAGGACAGTTGCAGGAGGCCAGGATTTGATTCCAGGGAACTTGTATCCCCTCATCTTTATTATAGATTATTTTTCTTTCTCTCTGCAATGAGCAAACAAAAAAAAAATTGAATGAACAATAAAGTCTTCTATTTACCTTCAGATGTAAGAAGTCGTGGTGGATATCATCCAGAAGCATCCAAACAAGGCTCTCCTCATTTTCACAAAGATATTGCTTACTCTTTATTTTTCATGGTTTGAATGTGAAACCCTTTCATTCCTTTTTGATGGAATGAATGGTAGAGTTTGATGCCGGTTTGTTGTCTTCAAACCATTTCATTTTTTTTTTATGGAATGAATTGTAGAGTTTGAAGCCGGTTTGTAATGGAGTGTATGTTACAAAGTGAGGAGGAGTAGATTTGATAGACAAATCACACACTATTATCTTGCTCTCCTATGTATAAGAAAATAATCATTCATGTCCTCTCTTGTGCAGAAGAAAATAATCGTTCATTTCCTCGTCCACCGAATATTGTGACGGGAGCTTCGTCTACTCTGTTTTGGCCATAATGTGGGGGTAAAGTAGTGAACTTTTCCACCAATTGGAACTCGGCAATTGTTGTCTCCGAAATGTCCAAATGTTTGGTAACAAGGCTGACCTGAGCTAATCTTCTTATGTGTGATTATTCAATTTCTATGTTAAAATCTTATGTCTTTATTGACTTGTGAAATCTTGCATGAGGTTGTAGATAGATTGTGGGTAAAAACATAGCATGGTAATGAAGCTTGGTTGTTTTCATTCATTAATAGATCTAATCTAAGACACGGGTAATTGGGTGCATTAAGTAAACTCGTTTACTTTATAAATTTTAATCCAGTCATGTGGTGGCAGGCACTGCTCGTGTCGCCACTCTCGACTTTTTGTGTGAGCATGGTTTCTACATGTTGTTCATATTTGTTCAACATTGATTGCCAGTTATATAAACAATGCCCCGTTATCTCATTTTCCACATCTCATCTTCTCTGTTCTGCTAAGCCATTTATATTTTGAGTATCACTCTATAAGTCTCTACATTTCCTTCCCATACTCCCTAAGCAGGAGAATGAGAATGCCGAATTAATTTGATAGGAATTTCAAAATTAATATTGTTAATTGGATTCGTAAAGATATTATGATTAAAACATTTGATCATATTTAAGGTTTGTTCATTATCTTGAAGAAGACTTCTTACCATAACTCTAAAATTGATAAAAAGATTATATAGTTTGAAAAGAGAGCGTGAAGAACTTGATGTATATTTTAGGTTAAATTAGATAAGAAAATGTATGATCTTTAAGCTATGAATTTATTTTAAAAATGATAATGAAGATGTGGATGATGATGATAATGAGGTTTTTAAAAATTCTTAGTCAAAAGGTTATATGTGTTGTCCCTTTTCTAGGATATTTTTTGTAAAAAAAATTATGTAAAAAGGAAGGACCACAACTCAAAACATTTAGACAATCTCATTTGAAAATAATATGTTTTGATTGTGGATAAAAAATTTAATAATAATATTTGAATTCATGGATTAAAAAAGTATAAAATAATATTAGGGAAATTTTATAATCAAATGTAGTTTGATGAAAGGTAAGAAAATAATTACTTAATTGTTAACTTTTACTTCTATATGAAAAAAAAGCTATAAAAGAAGTGTTTTTTAATTAGCATATTTTTTTTTTATCAAATATGAGATATTTATTTCCAATGTAAATTACAAATTTTAAATTAAATATATATAATTCATTCATTACCATTTTATTTAAACTTACCATTTCCATTTAAACCACATTTGTTCCAAACAAATGTTTCTTTCTTAATAATAGTGACTTTCCACATGAGGGCAAATGCTTTTTAATAATAGTGACTTTCCACATGAAGAGAGGTTGTCCTTTCATAAAAAATTCATTCTTAAAACATAACTTCTTGCAAATATAAGTATCATTATCAACAAATGTTTTTATTTTGATTATTTTCTCAATAAAGGAATGCCAATCCTACATCAAGAATATAATGTCTTAATAAAAAATGTTGACTTCTTTCTTTGTTTTTTATCCATTTCAATTATATGACACCAAACTTTTACAGAAATTTTCAATGCTCTTAATAATTACAATTCTAATGGAGTAATAATAATTCTAAAAAATGTTTGTATTTTGTAATTAAATTTAAGTGCATATATTAGATTTTCAATCACTACGTTTAGTTTCTTTGGATTATAATTGATAAAATGTTATTATGAATAAATTATAAAATATTTAATACAAGGATGTTTATTTTCTTATTTCATAATTATAATTTCCAAAGTATATAGATTACACTTTTAATCAATAAATTTAACTTGTTTAAATTATAAATATTAGTAAAGTAAAATATGTTTAATATAATTATAATTTCCAAAGTGTATAGATTACACTTTGAATCAATAAACTTAACTTTATAAATATATAAATATGAGTGAAGTAAAATATTTTTAATATAATTGTGTAATTATTAACTTTTATATAGTTTACTATAGTATTTTGTATTTATTTTTTAATTATTTTTTTGTATGGTGTTAATTTTATAATTTTTTTTTTATTAAAAAAATAATAATAATATCCAATTTAATATAATTATTTTAAATTATATATATAAGAGATAATTATTTATATAGGTACACCAAATTGTTAAGAAAATATTTATATAATTTATTATAGGATTTTTTATTTTTTAGTATTTTGTTGCATGGTGTTAATTATATAGTTATTTTATTTTTTTTTTTAAAAAAAATAATAATACTTAATTGGTCATCAAATTGTAAGATTTTCTAAAAGATTTGGTGAAAGAAACTTGTATTTTATTAATTTCATTAAACATTGTACTTCGTCAAATTGTAAGATTTTCTAAAAGATTTGGTGAACTAAACTTGTATTTTATTAATGGCTAGATTATATATATTAGTTGTCAAATTGCAAGACATTTTTAATTTTTTGGTGAAAGAGAAGAATATTTCATTAAATGCTAGTTTGGTACATATGAGTTATGTATTGCAAATTTAAAAAGAAAAATTGGTGAATGAAACTTATATTTCATTAAATGTTACAACTATATAAATATTGGTTATCCTCAAATTATAAGTTTTGAAAAAAGATTTAGTGAACAAGAATATGTGGAATAGGGTTATTATATCATTTTGGTTGAAAGTTTCATTTGAATACAAAGTTGGTATTTCAATTAAGTAATTGTAAAGTGTAATCTTGAATATCAGAGCTATGAATTTATCCAAATATTCAAATTCAAATTCAAATTGAGTAATGCAAATTGTATTTCTATCAAGTTTTTTACCATCGGAAGCAAACAGATACGAAGCAATTTTTCAACCACCCGAATAAGATAGATACGAAGCAATTTGATGAGTTGTATCAAAAGCCAAATCAAAATATCATAAAACTGTTAGAGTCGATGGTGTTGTAATATAAGGAGACATATTGAACTTGAGATCAATGTTTAATAGCATTAAGGAGACATATTGAACTTGAGATGAATGTTTAATAGCATTTATATCTTCACTGACCAATCCAATCCTAGTGAATTGTAGTACGGATTTATTTTATTGCGGATAAATGTTTGAGAGAAAGAGTATTGTTCATCATCTGCTCAATTTTTTTGCTTATTAAAATTCGAAATTCATACTACTTTAACTTGGGAGTTCTTTCATAAAATTGTGGAACAACTAAATGCAAAGGTGAAAGTATAAATTGAGTGGTTTCTATGTAAGAAGGAGATTTTTGTGCACTTTAACTTAGGAGGTCTTCGCAAAAAATTGTAAAACTAACTAAATGCAAAGGTGAAATTATAAATTGAGTGGTTTCTATAAAAATAGAGGCTTTTGTGCAATGTTACATTGGTTGTTAGAAGAATTAATACACACCTTTGAAAGGTACGTAAATGTGGCTTAGTGGTATAAGAATGGAAGGGTTTGGTATTGGTACCTTCCCTAATATCTTTTCATCTAATAGTTTTGTCTTTGTCTACTGAGTCATTTACATAGTGCTTAGGATAATATTACTATGTTAAATAGGGTTTTATTCACAATACAGAAACTAAATAGAAGAATTTCATTACAATTATAGTTCTGATGGTTTGCAGTTGTAAATTATCTATTTTATTAGGACATAGAGACATAATAGAAGAATTTCACTGCAATTGTAGACCTGAGCTCTGCATTTGTAAATTAGCTATATTTTAATACAAATTTTTCTTCTTAAACAAAGATTTTTTGGAGGCCCTTTTAAAGCATCAGTGGGATTGAGGAGAATGCCATTTCATTTACAATAAATACGAACCCGTCAATCTTCCTCAAATAAAAACTTAAATTGATGATGTTTGTCATAATCCTTTCATTTAAACTTATTTTTCCATTTTGTGGCCTTGAGACAGATAAGTATACATGTAAACATTTCCAGAGACAATGAGGAATACAATTCTTGGAATGAATTAATAGATTCATCGTAATGAAATTTATAAAAGGAGAATGAAAATACAAATAATGTTTTTGAAACCCCACCTCTCTTTCCGCTCATGGAAATTCTTCATTTGAGCTTAGGGCCATCTTTACTTGTTTTCTTTTTCTTTCTTTTTTCCCAAGGCCCCTTTATGCTTGTGGATTTCTGCTGAAACCAACGTTTTGTGGCTTCATTTCTCTATATATATGTATACCACTAAACACCTAAATTCATAAAAATGAAATCATATATCAACAACGAGGCTGATTTTCAAGTTGATCACCATGGACATCTACACAATTAGTCAAAACCACAAGCCTTTATTGCAAAATCGACAAAAGAAAGTTAAAACGGAAAAATGGAATACCCAAGTAATTTGAGCGAAGTTTTCATATTAGTGTTGTTAATTAGAACCATAGATGTATTGCAATTAAAATGATCTTACATCTCACTAAGCCCCATCCAACAATCTTCTTTGATTTGAGTGATTACATTGTATTTTTTTCCTAAAGAAACAAACAAAGTTAACAACTTTGAAAATACTCTTGAAATTATATTCATGTTGACTTGTAACCCAGCTACTTGATGTTTTCTATTGTATGTTTACTCTAGGGCTTATTATGTGTGTAATTTTCAATTTTTTTTATAATTCACTTATTAAAGTTACAAACAATAGGCATCTATATTTGACTTGTAAATGTATCTAATTACTATTGGTACAATGATACTTTTTAAACTATTATATTCAAGATGACTATATTAATTACTATTGGTACAATGATACTTTTTGAACACTTTTAAACAATAGGCATCTATATTTGACTTGTAAATATATCTAATTACTATTGGTACAATGATACTTTTTGAACACTTGTTGAACTATTATATTCAAGATGACTATATTAAATTAAATGACATTTTGGTAAATCAATTCAATTTGTAATTTAGTTTTTTAGTCTAGTGGAAAGTTGAGTGGTCAAGTCCCCATGTTGACTAACTCTGTAAAAATTGTGAACCTCACTAAATATTACAAACAATAAACTAAATATCCCAAACAATAGGCATCTAGACTAAATATCCCAAACAATAGGCATCTATATAGACATCTAGACTAAATATCCCAAACAATAGCTTAGGGACCCTAGTAAGGGATAACCCTTCTAGCTCAGGCAGGTAATTCCATGACCTGACCTGCGGAGGGCTCAAGTAAGACTACCTTATAGCTAGTTCAGGGATAGACATCTATATTTGACTTGTAAATGTATCTAATTACTATTGTTACAATGATATTTTTCAGGATACTTGTTGAACTATCCGTAATTGGAAGTATGGAAAATAAAATCCTTTGGATTGAATATTGCGGGCTTGGGGTTTGAGAAATTTATGTACTTACTTAGCCTTGGGAGGCAGTGTTGTGGTCATGGAAACCTTGTGTGATCTGCCCATATTGGTCGGCCCAAGCTTGGCGCCATGGAAGAATGGGGTAGGCGCAAGGAGTACCGCAACCATTGAGGAACAACCATATTTGAGAGCTCCCATGCATTCTACAAGACAAACAACAGACGCCATCTCTTCTCTTCTATGAAGAATGCCATTCAGTATACGATCTGGAAAGTAACGTCATGCGGCCCAGTTTTCCTGTCAAAGAATGCCATTGAGCTTCGACAGCCCGAAGTCTGATAGCTTAGCCCTGAACTTATCGTCGAGGAGAATGTTCTCGGGTTTCACATCGAAATGCACAATGCATTTGCGACATTCTTCTTGTAAGAACGCCAACCCACGGGCAGTGTCCACAGCGATGCTCAATCGTGTACCCCAACTCAGAAGCCTTGTGACGTTTGTGGAGAAAAGCCAACCATCCAGAGAGCGGTTGGCCATGTATTCGTAAATGAGCAGGTGGTGGGATTCTTCCGCGCAGAAAAAACTTAGATAAACACATATATAAAAAAATAAGAAACATATTATAATGATATATTGTTAGAATAGAAAATAATTAATGATTTTATAATGCTTTCATATGTTAATATATTGATACTAGTCTTCCCTTTCCCTTTCAGATATTGATTATTTAATCACTTCTAAAATAATTAATTAAAAAATGGATTATAAACATTTATCACATCTCATTAATAATGAGTGTAATGAAATTTATAGTTACTTTATTAGTTTAAAAAAAACAAAAAAAAATTATAATTATTTTTGAATAAAAAAGGAGTAAAAAGTTGCTTAAAAAACCTATATTATCATTCTTGGTGGCTTTCTATCCATCGGTTTCTTACTTAATTTAGTATGTTATTTTTAAAGGTTGGCAACTCCGTAGAAAATGAGGGAGCTGATTATGCCCTGGAAAGTATTCATAACGTGAGGGAGGTAATTTCTGAAATTTGGAATGAGACAACCGAATACAGAGGATGTGACAAGTTTTGGCGTTCAATTGCAAAAGTGAATTCCAATGACGCGACTCCTGTTGTGGTTTAAGCAACCAAGCAGGCTGATGACCATTTTGTACAGAAAATTACTCTGGCTCGGAAACGATAAGATATTTGTATATAAATAAGCTTGTAGAGTTTGTTGATTTGTACATGACATCTGCAAATGCAGAAAATTGAATAAATGTTGTTGGAAAAAGAAAGGCCTGATTTCCATTCAATCTTAAATTGAATGGCCGTAACGATCTTTCCATTGATTCCATATGTTTAGTTTTCAAGTCTCTGTCGAAAGAATAATTCAACATTCTGCGAGAAGATGTAGGTTCATTAAGATACATGATGGCCACCTTTAAAAGCTCATTATTCAAGTGAGAGAAGGTTATGCCCTCATGGAGGTGAGTATTACATCTGCCAGACCTTTTAACATTTACATTGCTTAATTAAACATACCCTGTATCTGTGCTAGAGACCAGTAAAGAAATAAATACAAGAAACTTAAATGCTCTCGTGATGCCACCATTTTAAGCACATTTCAACTGCATAGGAATAATGTTTACAAAAACCAGACTAGGTTAGAATTTTGGAAATCCAGCTATATTATTTAACTGTTCTTTTCTGCAAATACTCCATAATCCTCGTTTTATACTATCGATTTTATCCAGCGAATCGGATCTATCGATTTTAAGTCTACAGCAAGCAGCTCTGTAGACGAACACGCTTGATTGCGCTTTGCTCAACCTTACACACCAGAGGGTGATCCTTCTGTTGACATGGAATAATCATTCCTCGCGGCAAGAATACCTACTGCTCAGCGTATCAAAGAAAATTAGTGGGAGAAGAAGCAGAAGGATCTATTCCCATTAATCACACACGATCACCAGTTATAGCYTATGAACTATGCTCAAAGTAGAATCTCCGCCTCAGAAGCCAAAARCCCAAGCTGGCAGCTTCTTGCCCTTGCTTTTCAGTAAGGTAAAAGGTGCGTGTACTGGCATACGCCATCCTGGTAAAAACTTCAGCACGATGCGCTTGTGGGATGTACGTGGGGGAGGGATCAAGGGTTTCACAACACTGATTTCATATTTTCCTGCTCAAAAAAATCTCAATGCTAATTGTGTTGCAATTTTTGTTGTTGTTATTGTTCCCACAACAATGAATTACTATTCCTGAAATTCGGAATCACGAGTGGTTTTTAAAGAATTTACCTGCAGATTTGCTAGATGCGGCTGATACTATTAACAATCAGTGTGATGATCCTGACCAGCCTGTATTGACGACATTATGAGAATTATTGCTGAAGCTAGAATTCCTTCACCAGGGTCAGGACTGTGCCAATACTTTAGATATAGTTTCGAATTGGATTTCATGGATCTGGAAAACGATGCGGACCTTGACGACGATAGCAGTGGGGAGTTCGTATGTGCTTTGTAATATTATTGTCTTTTATGGGTTTTTAAGGGTTTTGCAGTTGCCTCCATTGCATCACGATATGAGTATTATGCTGGCTTTTTTTTCTGAGACTTCACTTCTTCCAGGCCACCTGCCTAACTCAATTATGGAGGCATAGTAGAAAATTAGAACATATCTTAAATGGGCTAGAGATGTGCTCCAAATTAGATTAGATATACAGTGTAAGATGATCTTTGCTATGAATTTCTAGATCCTGGGCTTTTCAGATTTCAATAATCCAATCTGTTAATGCCGAAAGCGTACTAATCCCACCTAAGAACCGGTGTCTCCCTGCAACAAACTCTCTGTCTCTATCCTCCAATTTAATCATCAAATTGTTGTTGTTATTACTGCCAAAAAGTGAGCCCGACTCCAATTCCGGAGAAGCACTCGTGGAAGCTCCAGACTCGGAAATGCGAACGGAAGCAGCAGCAGCAGCAGTTCGACATTCTGGAAATTGAGCATCATCACTTAGTTGAGAATGATCTTCCCTTGGAACGCTATCACTGGAACCTTGTTCCAATGCACTCTCCGACTCAGACTCGACAACAGTGGGTTTTACATTCTTATTACTTGCTATTACTTCACATTCTCCAGTTTGCAAGGGTTTCCGAAGATCAACTTTGATGTCAAGATAAGGATTCTCCTGGGAGCAAACCCTCGGATAAAGGCATTTCCCGTGCATATCAATCCAAGCAATCCATCTGTGAGACCCATCGCTCAAATCAATCTGTGACATGCGAAGAAAGTCAACCAGATAAGAAGAGAACCGCGCATAGCAATCTCTATAACTGTTTTAACTCTTTGGAAACCTTGTTTCAAGATGTAGATTTGGCTCGCTTTGCAGGGGGCGATTGTCTGGCATGGACGGATGGACTTTGCCTCATTTGGACTCTCTGGAAGAATGATCTTTTGGCATTCATTATACCATGGAATGCAAGAAATAGTTTGTCTCGTAATAGAAATTCCTTATAACATGAGAATGGAATGAAGTGGTACGACTTCACTTCTGCCAGGCCACCTGCCTAACTCAATTATGGAGGCATAGTAGAAAATTAGCACACATCTTAAATGGGCTAGAGATGTGCTCCAGCTTAGATTAGGTATACAGTGCAAGCTGATCATTGCTATGAATTTCTAGATCCTGGGATTTTCAGATTTTAATAATCCAATATGTTAATGGTCCTGAAGTTCTTACAATCAGAGCTTCTTGTTGTAGACTTATACATGAAGATTGAGAAGAATTTAGTAAGTAGGACCACCGAAGTAAGTGAATGGGAATAATCCAATCTGTTAATGGTCCTGAAGTTCTTACAATCAAAGTTGCTCGCTGTAGACTTATACATGAAGATTGAGAAGAATTTAGTAAGTATGACCACAATATATCCAATAATTATATTGTATAGTTATGATAATAATGAAGATGAGAATTCTGAGTAAAAGCAGGGACGAGGAATCTAAGTCTGTCGGTCCAAAGAAAAATCTCTTGTTAAAGGAATTAGTAGGAAAATGCTCTTTCCTCTCCTCTAATTCAGCAGGAGCAACTCACGATTTGGCCGTCAGATCGCAGCTGGAGCTCGGAGTCAAAGCGTCTTTCAGTTTTGGACAGGTATTTTTCCTTCATTTTGCAAAATTCACAACAGCAGAAGGCTATAATTAATTAAACATGAAGCTTTGTTTGTGTATTATACTGATGTCTAGGGCTGAAATCTACTGAATGCCAATGCTTAATTCGTTTGAATAATTTCCTACATTAATTCATGAAGTTGTTGATCTCATTCTTTAATCAATGGCCTACTTTCACTTTAATTTTGAGCAACTCGTGATCATGCAATTGGACCATATCTGATTATAATCTCACAACAACAAATTTGCAAAAAATAAATGGATGTTTTTCTATCAATTAATGCATTATTGTAAAACATTTTTTAATTATTACATTTGATTTTGTTATACTAAATTTCTTATTTAATGTCAAATATATTCCATTCAATTTGAATTTATGTTATATATATATATAATATATATAAGATATGATTATCATATACCTATTTGCGCAAATATACTAATCATCTCAGACATTCCATTTTGCAGATAATTGTTAAGATTTTTTGCAGACACTGGGTACAATAATGAATTGATGATAACTGGTGCATAATTTTCTCAGGAAAGTCCTGCGCCTTCCTGCTTCGGCGCTTGTAACGAGACAATAATGTTGGTAGGTAGTCAAGTTCGGCCGTCAAGTTCCAGAGTGAGAAGAAGCATGAAAGTATGCATTGATTGATGGGAAACGTCAATACTGGAGCATTTATGAATGGCAGGCACATTAAAAGATAGTTGGTAACAAATTACCTGTCTCTAACTTACGTTTTTGACTTCCGTACTGGCGAAGAAGTAGCAAAATCTGTGACCATCTTTGTTTTGATTTGGAAAATCTATGGAAACCCTCCCATTTTGGGTTTGTCAATTTAGTGTAATACTGTATATTTTATTAAATTTATGAGAATGAAGTTTTCAAATATATTTTTATAAAATATAAAAAATTCATCCAAATATTTTATAATTTTTTTTAAATTCTAAAAACAAATCTAATACAATTGTGTTTGTGTTTTTCAATGATAACATAATTTTTTCATTACAGAATATTTAGAGGAATGTTAAATATTTTATTATGAGGAATTATCAAATTCATTTATATGTACAATTGAAAGACTACCAAAACAAACCAACACAAAGTTACCATCAACTTCTAAATATATTCCATACCCATATCTATTCTATTTTTTTTCACTATGGTAGAATAAATTATTATTATTCTTGAACCATCTTAAAAATTATTTTAATTTCTTTAAATATTATATT
>ML778541.1:133912-154291 GCA_009831015.1 Picea engelmannii | reverse complement strand
AAAAAAAAAAAAAAAAAAATTGATTAACATGTATTTGTTTAATTATCTTCTAAAATTTTTTATTTTTTTTATTAAAAAATAATTTTTTTTAATATTATTAATATATATTTGTTTGTTTCAAATTTTTGGAAAATTTATGATTTAAAAGAAACATTATGATTAACATGTATATGTTTAATTAAAATTGATTTTTTTTTAACTTTTTAAAAACATTATTATGAAGATGTATGTGTATTATGAAAATGAAGTATTGTAAACAAGGAATCCAATCTGAAAAATCACAATTTTTATAGTAAAAATTTGAAACTTAACCATTTTTCATATTACAAATCACAATTTTTATAGTGAAAATTTAAAACTTGATCATTTTTCATATTACAAATGAATTTGTTAATATCCATTTTCATTGAAATAACAATTCCAACATTTTAAATTTTAAATTTTAAATTTTAAAATTTCCACAAAAATAAATAGAATAAAAAGACATTCCAAAAGATAACTTGATTTGCTACATACAAAATTAGACTTTGCTTATAATCTAAATGTTATTATTGTTCCATTAATGTTTAATTTGTTCAAGTGTCATGTTATGAGTTTGTGGATTACACATATGTGCAAGGGAGTCCTTTAATGCTAAGGATGGTGAGTTTCTTAGAAGAATAAATGATTTCATGGTTTTAGATTGTCTCCTCCAAGGGGAAGATTTCATAGCTTTCAAGCATATTCACAAGGAAGTCTTTTATAGTAGGATTTCATAGCTCTCAAGCATATTCACAAAGGATGTTTTTAATAAAATGGTGTCTTTTATATTAGATGGGATCCCAATGGGAGTGTTTATTTCCTAAGGAGCCAAGGATGGGGGATTACTTAGTAGAAGGGATGGTGTTATAGTTCTAACATGTTTTTCAAAAATGTGATTTCATAGATGTGTTTTGTCTTTACAAAATGAATCATTTATTGTAGATAGGATTAAGGAAGGGGCATTATTATAGAAGGATTAATGTTCCTATATTGTAATAGGACCTAGAATATAGAGATATTTAGTCAAAATAATTATTCATAACTTTGATACATCTTTATAAGTGAGTATTTATTTTAAACATGACCATAGGTAAAATTAAGCTTCACTAAAAAATCCATGGAATTATACTCTAAATGAAGATTCTTAAGATAGTGGGAACTGATCAAAGCCCTGCACTATAATGTAAAGAATAATGACAAACAAAATATTATTATTAATAAATTATTAATAATAATAGTTACTATATATAGGCTTCACTTATAAGAAAAATTGAAAAAATTTAATTGCATTTATAAGAATAAAATTTATTTGTTAAGAATACATGTCATCCCAAAACAACTTAAATTAAATTCAAGTGTTATTCAATTGACACCTTTATAATTATTTTTATTAATTAAATTTGGTCTCAATGAATGTTAACCATCATTATCATCACCATATTAATATATTACTAATTAATATAATAATATAGACTTAATGATTATTATATATAACTATTAAAATTATAAAAATAGTTATATTTATTTAACTTAGTTAAATAACTATTAAAATTATAAAAATAATTATATTTATTTAAATTAGTCAAATAATTATATTTATTTAACTTAGTCAAATAATTATTTTATTGTTAGTCAAATAATTAGCCAACAATTTCTAAGCGGATTTTAGGCAAAATTAAACAAAAAATATCCCCTGAAAAATGGCCAACACATAGAAAATTTGAACTAGGAATTTTTAAACCCCATTATTATCATTATCAACATCTTCATCATCATCTTTAAAATAAATTCATAGCTTAAAGATCATACATTTACTTGTAGAATTTAACCTAGAATATATATCAAGTTCTTGAGTCTAGAGTGACACTCTCTCTTTTCAAGACATATAATTTTTTCATCAATTTAAGAGTTATAGTAAGAGGTTTTCATGATGATAATGAACCAACCTTAAATATAATCATTTTAATTGTAATATCTTTATGAATCCAATTAACAACATTAATATGAAATTTCTTCTCAAATTACTTTGGCATTCCCATTCGCCTACTTAGGGGGTATTACATATTAATTTTTAACTCTACAACAAGCAGCTCTCCAACCATTCCTCACCGCATTTTTGGAAAAATCAAACGGAAAAAGTCACCAAAAAATAGCCAAGAAGTAGAATGTTTAGACTACGTTGTAGACTATGTGATACCTAGATTATGTCAAATCTATAAACTATCAATTTTTTAGATGGCTATGCATTTACTCCATTCACTATGATTTCTCAAACCTATGTGAATCAAGAAACATTCAACTTTTTGGACGAGTACGCATTTACTTCATTCACTATTATTTATCCCTATTTTTAGCTATTGCAAAGTTTTTGAACTCTGTTATTAATTTTTGCATCATATTCTACTCTTCTCTAATCTTTGTTTTGATTTCAAATGAGTGTCTTGTTTTTTCATTTTTTGATATATAGTGTCATAATAAGGGAGTTTTTGATATAATTTTTTCCTACGGCCCTTACCTTATATCTCCATGATTATAAAGACTATGGTATACTATTATATGTTTGAACGCTAATTGAAATCCTAGGAAGAGGTTTTGTGTTTGCATTGTGTTTGAAATTTGAGGTTCATGTCATGAGTAGTGTTATCTTCTATGTCCTAGGACGATTTTTGTTATTCTAATGAGTGTCTTGTTGGTTTTATCTACATTATAGTTGCAATGAATTGAAATGTACATCGGAGCTTGTTTGTCTATTGTGAAACTTTTGAAATTGTGTTATTTTTTTCTACTTTTCTTTATCCCTAGTTTGTTTCTCAATTTATTATAATATTTTATTATATGTTTGTGTTCTTTTTTATGTTTAAATTATGGCTAACATTTAATGATAATGGTTGGGATTAGTATTATATTGTTAATTATATTTGTAAAGACAATCGGATGAACATTTCCACTATAGGGTTGAAATTTAACTTTTGTGGAAGAGTATTAATAACAATTCCGTTAGAAAATGTCTCAATCTGTTGAGCTCAACCTTTCTGGTAGGTTTTTATTTTTCTGGCGAAGTAAGGTAATTTGGGTATTATCGGTCAAATACGCTCAAAAAGGAAAAACATGTTATGTCAAAATCCGATCACATGAGTGCAGAGCACAAATTTGCCATAACAATAATATTTTATTATTGCAACATCGTTAATGCCATGATTCACCATACATGTATCTCCTCATAACGTGTAAATCACAACAATGGAAACCTTTCGATAGTCTCCACTTGTATTTATATGATATTTGATGAGATTCCTTTCAATTATTTTATTTAATTTTCATCTCTATATAAGGTGCAAAGAAAAATCAATCTAAAACTAATGAAATATATGCATGCATACTCACTATCCTCATAAGGTGCAAAGAAAAATCAATCTAAAACTAATGAAATAGATGCATGCATACTCACTATCCTCATGATTGGATAATGAACAAATTAGTGACGCCTTGTGTTATAGAACTTCTTATGAGTTCTTTTTTATAGGACTCCAAGTTAGCAGATAGTACATGTACATGCTAGACTTTCCATGCTCTATCGAAATGAACTTGTATAAGAATATTTTGTGCTTTGCTACAATTTTGTGTAGTTTAGTGCAAAACAAATCACATAATGTAGTATGTAATTCAAAGAGTAAATTGTTGGAATTATGTACTAAATGTTAACTTGAAGTCTCAAGTATAAACTATATATATAAATGCATAAATCACACTCTAGGACTCTCGGATTTAATAATATTACATACATTTCTAGATGATGAAGTAATCTAATATGAATAAAAGTGAAATTAGCAACAACGCTACTTATATCTATCACTTCAAAATATTTTAAAGTAGTAGTAGTATGTAGACCAAAGCTAAAAGATAAAATAATTATAAAATACATGAAACTTTAATAAAATATTATTTATGCATAATCTAAAAACAAAATAGAAATGAAAATGGTGATTCCACTTTTTGAAAGTTTTAGTAGAATTGGACTGATCTAGATGTTAATAACTATTAACAATGTCATATGTGTAAATTGAAGGCTTGAAAACCCTTTTAAAATAAATTGACTAACAAAAATTGTGATATATTAGTCCTATCCATTACACTCCAAAGTATAATTGAATTATAACACACCACTCTTCTAGACTTTTAAGTAAGAAATTGTCAAAGCTATTTAATGTCACCTAATTAATTTTAACCTAATAAATAATAATAATATATATTTATATGATTAGATAACCAAAGTTGTTATAGTAAATTTGAACTTCATTTAAAATATGAAATTTACACAAATAGCTTTTGAAAATAATGTATAGTTTTCATACCCTTGTATGTAGCATGTACATTACATTATATTTAATAATGATAAGCTTCTTGAGACTTTTATTGATAATCTTTAGGAATGAGGACAATTTCCTAATGATCCAAGTTTAGTTTAACCTTTAGGTATGAATAGAGTTTCACAATGATCCAAGTTTAGTGTATGGTGGAAGGATGTCCAATTCGATACCTAACCTATAACTAAACACTCACTAAGCTATAACTAGACAATGATATACTTGTACTTATAACTTATAAGATCTCTCTCCATAGCTTATACTTTATATTAGGAATAAGAGTACACTCTAGAATTAAGAATCACTATTATGTATTTTAAGTATTAAGAGTCAAAAGAGGAGATAGGAAGTATATAATGTGAATATAAAGGAATAGGAAGACTAGGAAGTATATCTTAGTCTATATGAGAAATGAAATCTCAGGCTTAGGAATGAGAAAGAAAGTATTATTAGATTGAAAGTAATATATAAAGTATAGGTACTAGGAACAAGCTTTTGTTAGGATAAAGACTAGTCAGTATGTATTAGAGACTAACTATTGATCAAGTTTCAAGGCTCTCCCTATATATTGTACTCACTATGAAAACACCTACTTACCTAACTTACTTACAAATGTATTCCCTACTTAAGCTCAACACTAAGAACATATAACAATCCAAAGAGAACTCCTCATTACTAGAGCTATTACCAGATACAAATAGAACTCGTAACTAGATAATTAACAGGAACTCACTATTAGAATTCATAATACAACTTTATTACTCATAAATATGGTTGCTCGAAGGAATAATAATATATTCTCTTGCCTATATTACTTTGGCTGCTATGATGAAGGAATAAAAAGATCTTATATTGAAAGTCTTGTTTCAGAACTAGAGCTTAGAATAGAGAGATTGTCGAATAACTAGAGTTGCAATCCTAGGTGTTGTTCATTAACAATAGGTCTGTCCTGGTCCATCCTGGTCCGTCATTTCATTGTGGTGGAACAGACAACATGAGATTATGACATGTGGTGGATCTCGATGAGTTGGTGGAGCCCGATCGATGAGTGAACACCCTCCATACCCGTTATGTGGTTGGTGTATCCCCGTATAGTGTGGTGGAGCCCTTCCACGTAGAGATCTCATGATGGATGGGGAATGAGATTGAACCTCCAAAGTCATGATGGAGGGAGGCCATTTCATCTAGATGGGTTGGCATGGAATGAACATGGTCAAGACAGATTGAGGTGCTTTCTTAGGCAAGGTGTATAATCAAAATGTGATTGAGACTGAAATGACAGTGGATAAATGTTCATATTGAACATCTAAAATCCTGGTGGGTCGTTCCTTGTGATAACTCATGGAGGCCAGGGTCACTTTGAGGACGACGACGTGTATCATGAAAATTCCTCTCTGCGTTATTAGGGAGATGCTAAAAAAGGTGAATTTGTGCACATGAAGGAATGGGTCATATGGATCAATTACTTTATGTCATTTATTAGTCTTCTCTACAGGGGAGAAAGTCTTAAATGGGAAACCACCGGCTCAACATACAAACGATCATAGATTTCAGAGCATCTTTCATGTTCCCACTCCAAGTTATCACTCAGAGGATCCTGCATGTTCCCATGTTACCAAGATCCAGTAAGTAGGTTAATCACGTGGGATCCAGGTAGGCTAGGGAGTACGTTCATTACATGGGATCCTGGTGGTGAGTTCATTACATGGATGAAAAACCCTCACCCAATGGGACCAACCATATAGAGTCTTTGATAGCTTGAGACCGGATATTAATTTGAGAGATCCTGGATATAACCCAACCATATTAGATATTGATTTGATTAGATAGCTCGGAGAGCGCAAAAGAGAGAGTCGTAGCCCAATAAGATAGATTTGTTTTCCTAGTAAAGTAGAAAGTAGGTAACAATAAGATAGATTGAGTTTAGTTAGTCAAGCAACAACAAGTAGGTGATATTCAAGAGATCTTTAGATTAAGTTAAGTATTGACCCCTATGCCTAGGGGAGGTGGACCTCCCTATCGGTCGGGTGGCCACGCTCCCATAATTCCCAAATGATCTATTCATTATGTTTAGATATGCCCAGTGCAAATATGATTCCCTATGATATGATTAGTACCTATGAGCTTTACTACTCTTAGAACTACCCAATGCCTATCATCACTACCAAGCAATACCCATCATTACTACCAAGATTCTCTTTGCTAGAACAACCCGAGATGATCTTCTTACTAGCAAGCGATATCAATCATTTATACGGCATACGGCGCATGGTATTATAACATCACTTGCAGATTTAGTCTTTCATCAAGCTGGTACGTAGTGGTGATCTGATGCCCAAACACCTCATTTCACATTGTTATTATTTCTTCCTTGATGGCTTGGCTGGAGTGGTTCAGGTTGGATTCTGGATATGGCTTCTTGGTTCTCTGGTTCAGGCTTGATAGTTACCTTGTATATGATGCAGGTTGCTTGAATTTGACTTTTTACTTGAATTTCACAGATAAAAAAATACGAAATAGTAATAGTATTTTCATATAAAAAGAAATAGTAATTTCTAAGAAACAATACTTTTGAAAAACAAGAACTAAAAGTTATTATTCTTAAACAAACAACAAAATCACTTCACTCTGCAAGAGAAAAAGAAAGAAAACAAATCATGGCTATATTTGGATTTTTAGTCTTTGGTTCACGACCTGAAATGCAACAATTTCATGCCTTTCCTCCAGTATGTTTAGGTATTTAGATCTTTTCTTTGACAATTTGGTAGTATAATGTGTGGAAATAATAAGAGGAAGAAGTAGAATATCCTTTATGAGGTGTAGGATAAAGAGATCTAAAGTTGTTAGCTAGGATTTCTTAGTATATTAATATTTTAAGTAGAAGGGGTAACTCTTTAAGACTATTTCTTAGGCTTGTCTCAGAAGGATAACTATAGTTTAAATAGGAACTAGGTATAAAAGATAGTAGGGTTCAATCTCGAAATCAAGAGGATCCTTTACTCAGTAGAAAGCTAACTTCGACACTACTCTATAACCTCTTTAGGTACTTAGGAAACTAGAACTACTCTATAGGTAAAAGGCTAACAACCTAGAACTACTCTATAGCTTAGAGAGAACTAAACCCTAACATTACTATAACTCCTCAAGACATGGTAACTTGTTCTTTATGGCTTGGCAATAACAACCATAGGAACTACTCTTTATTGATAGATTAGTTGGTCCTATAGAAAGAGGATCACTAGCGGGAATCAGCTAGAAATGATAGTATGTTTCCCTTGCAGCACTTGTTTTCCTACTACCTTGGAGCCTATCGAACATCGTGGAACTAACTTCCCTTTTGTAGATTCTTATTTTAGATAGCTCCTAGAGGAGGAAGGTATAGTCTAGTAGCTCGATAGGAAGGTTAGATATTCTTTGATTGGCATCATCCTACCTTGATATTTCGTCTTTGATGGCTTGGATTTTATCTCTTGTAGCTTACATGGTTAGGATTTGATAGTTCATAGTTGGAAGTCACTTCACCGCCTTGCATCATGCATCCCAATAGATTCATTTTAGACTGTAACTCACTATGAAGAGTACGAAGAGAAAGATTAGATACCATATTGATTATTGCAAGTATAGGATTGAAAGTAAAGGTAACCATTAAGTAGTAGGAACCCATTAGATAGTAGGAACCAATTAGATTCTATTTAAGCGGACTTACCTTTGTATATTCTTTGGAGCTTGTCTCTTGTTCCTCAATCTGGGCTCAACCAACCAACCTTATCTTTTATTAGAGAAGCTTTCAACCGGAGTCGGAGATATTAGGTTAGTGTTAAGTAGGAACCAATTCAAGTAGCGCATGTTCAGTACTAGGAAAGAAGTTGGAACCATTGCATAGTTGAGTATGTTCAGTAGAAGAGTTGGTTTTGTTCATCAAGGAAAGTTGGTCAAGGAAAGCAGCAAGTTGATGAGGTCTGTAAACAAGTAGGAAAGGTCAAAATAATAACCTATTCTAGTTGAGCTTGTTCAGTAGAAACAAAACCACCAGGTGCAAGTTCTGCTTGTTAAGTCTTTGGGTCAACCTGGTCTAGCAACAAGTAGCACTTGTTACATTGGGAAGAGTTTATGAATAGGGAAGACCACAACAAGGATTTATTCTCCACAAGAGAAACTATAAACAGGAACTATCGCCCTCTTTGTATTTTATAAACTACAGGTTACGTCTCATCATGTATGTTAGCTCATCAGTTCAGGCGGTGGAGTATCATTATGTCGCTTCAGGTGGAGTACATGGTTTGTTCATTATGTTACGTTACTAAAGGTGGAGGGGAGGACCCATTAACAAGCTTCAGGTGACTCCTTGTTGGTCGGCCTTATGAAACACTGAAACACAAACAATAAGCTTTATGTCATTCATCAGTTGGCTAATAACAAATTATGAAAGCTTGGAGAAGAACATAACCATTGAAAGTTGTCTATGCTAAGAAGGAGTAGGAATCAAGACAGCAGCGTCTATGCTAAGTCAAGACATTAATCTAATCTAATGTTTAAGCTACGACTGAAATTGAATCATTAATCTAACACACGACTGAAATAGAATCATTAATCTAACAAACGATTGAAATTGAATCATTAATCTAATGTAGGAAATGGAAACACGCGACTTGGAATTGAAATTAATCTAGGAATGGGAAATTGTGCAAATGAAATTAATCTAAGAATGGAGAACTACATGAAGGAGAAGCAGATACAACATGTTAAGAGTTAAATGACACAAAAAAACATGTGAGCTCATGTAAATGAAGCAATCTTACATTACAATAACCAAATCAATCTTCATAACAAAATAATGAAAGCATGGAAACCAAAACCATGAATCAAAGCTAAGAATCCCTTTCTTTCAAATCCAAATGACTACCATTAATGACTACTCTAATTCTCTACTTGATTACTACATTACTTGAATCCCCATGAAGAGAGAGCACTCTCTTTTATACATGAGAGCCTTGAAGATAAGATAACCATCTCATTATTACAAATCCACTTTTCTCTCAACCTATTTCCCATTATTACAAAATATAATTCCTTCAAATCCTCACATATATCTCTCATATATCTTGGATAAGATATTCCAACCAAATCTCCATGATCTTCTCCTTGGGATGGGCTTGAATTATCTCCTCAAATCTTGAAATGGTGGAGGAAGTATTCGAGAAGTCATTTTGAATTAATCCTTCATATATTCCTACACATTACAAAGCTCACACATTTTTGATATATATATATGAAAACATGACAATTTTCTAACATTTAATCACAAATTCCCTTTTAATACTAAAATGAATAAAGTGGAGAACAATAAGGTGAAACCCAAGTATATTTATGGAAATGATATCGTGAAAGGTTAATGGGGCGATGAAATGTGGAGAATGATGAAGGGAAAGGTGGATGAAAATAGGACATTTCTGAGCCCCAACAAAAACCTATCGCTAAGATATGCCTTCGGCATAATTATAATATCTTAATTAATTAATGCAATATACTATTAAGACATTTATTATTTAACATGTTATATTAATATATTATATTATACATCAACATATATCCATTTTAACCTTGGATTTATCAAACAAATTTTTATTATATACATTTTTTTATTATTTTGTAGATTGATTAATTGAGCCAACTTGTTGTTTATATGTGTTTTTATTTATTTATATATTTTTTAATGTTTTTTATTATTTTATTATTAATTTAATATTAATGTATTATTTAGTGTATTTTTTACTATTATTTTAATGCAATTATTTTAGTGAGTCTTTCAACCCAATTAATCTATTGATACTTTAATTTATAATTACATTGAGTTATTAATTAATTAATTAATACATTAATACTTTAACATATTAACTTATTTATGTATTGGTAAATTAATTAATAGACCATTAATATATTAATTAATACAAGAGTTTGAGACAAGTGGTTTCAATAAGAGGGGAGTAGGGTATGTATACCTCCTTAGATTTTATTAGCCAAATCATTGTATAATAACAAATAAATTCATGTTGTAACTTTATAACTTTTATGTTTTTATTAAATTATAGAATTAAAAAACAATGAAAAATATCTTTGAGCAAATCAAAATGAATACTTCAAAATGAAACATGGTATCCCAACATAATAATAATAACTAATTCGTGATAAAATCCACTAATAATAATAATAATAATAATAATAATAATTAATTCGTTGAACTAACTGGAATTACAAGTTTAGTGTAAGTAGTCTAATTCAGTACCAATTTCACATCAAGGTTAACTATAAAATATTATGAGAATGTAAATAACTAAATCATTTCTTGTTTCAAACTCTCATAAAGATTGACCATAGATGCAATTTAAAAGAACTTTCTCTTCCATCGATGCAGATCAGATACTTAAATTTCCAAAAAGAAATTGATTGGCCAACTGCTTGAAGAATGGAACATCAATCATACATAATACATCAAGCATGGTGTCTCACTACCAAAGGACCAAATCACTAGGCCAGGACTGAGCTTCCCTCAGTGGATACCTTTCATGGACGTAAAAAACAAACCTTTAATTTAATACACCTTATGCCTCGAAGTTGGATAGGTATTGCCTTCCCTCTACACTAGAAAACATTTAACTGAAATCGTTGATTTTATTTTTAAATTATAGATACGGTATTATGTTTCATTTAAAGGTTATTGAGTTATTGAACTGACTTGCTATATAAGTTAAAGGAAGTAAGCGCTACATTACATTTGGAAGTAATTTCATGGTCTTACGATTTATCCCATTTTCCAGTGGTTCTTGATGTTAAAGAATTATAAGTGTGGTGATATTCATTGGAGGGGTTATCGTCAAGGAGGAGTTATAATCCAAGCTTTGATAGTTGGATGGATTTGGGTCTGTTTAGGTATCTTAAAGGGGGATGTTATATGGTCGATGGTTTTGTTAGAGCATGTTAACAATCATGAAGTTCCTAACAATCTGAATCTTATAAGTTACAATGGGAACGATCATTAGCAATCGATGTGCATATGGTAAGTTTTTGTAAGTCGTGATCTTTACCTTTAAGCAATAAGAATATAAGAACAATGGAGGTTGTGGAGCAACAAGTCCCTGCCCAAAAGGTGAAATAAAAGAAGGTAGAAATAAAAAATAAAATGTCATTTTTTTTGTTTTCATGTTTTCTTTCCCTCAAGCTTTGCAATGCTCATACAACATTTGGAAAATGTAATTTTATCAAACGACGACATCTTTAATTAATTGATTAACTATCACTTAGAGCATAAAGTAGCTCATAGTTACTCATATATAGGAGACTATACATAGTGTGTTCGAATAACCACCTACATAGTGTACTCCCGCCTACATAGTTTGTTCAAAACATTGCATGTTCTAATTACATTACAACCTACTCACCAGAGCCTGCCTTACATCCCCCAATGTTTTAACATGAATATGCGCCTTAGGTTCCTGCCTGACCTGAGTCTACCTCACCAGAGTGTGTCCTACCGGAGTATGTGCCTTAGGGTCTTCACTTACCTGAGTCTTCCCTAGGGGTCCTGCCTCACCCGAATCGGACACGGTCCAGACAAGGCTACACCTCTAGAGCTTTGCATGCGTCCAGTGCCCCACGCACACGTCCTAGACAAATCAGGAGGAAGATCATCGATGGACACAGATCGATCGTCCTAGCCGAATACGTAACCGATAGAAAACTAGATAACCAAGATAGTGTGCTACCGCCATTTTAAAATATATGCTTTATATGTCACTCAAAAAGATAAAAATGATTTCTTAAAACATGTCATACATTTGTTTCTAATACGCCATGTTTGGAAGATAATTCATTGTATCTTCAATTCATGCCTACCATCACACCGCCATAATCATGCTGAATGGAGGGCACGTTTGTTGAGAAAATTGTTGAGATCACTGAGATCCCTTTTTCTCAGAAAATTGAGTTGATGATTGTTGAGAAAAGGGGATGTGGAGATTGAAAATTTATTAGAGTATTGTTGGTGATTGTTGAGATCACTGAGATCCCTTTTTCTTGAATAGATCGCAACCTTCTTTGCCTCCTTCCTCTTTGGCCAACACCTGCGCCCTGTTCTCAAGTGCAATGTACTCAATTAAGAATCCACATCAAACTCAATCCAAACTTCACCATGGTTCTCAAGCACAACGATTTAATTCTTGCCACATTTTGCTTTGGAGTGCATGGATTTACTAAGAATTTGACATATTTACTAGGCAAAATTCAAGCCAGACGTCGTCGTTCTTTCCTCGGATGTATAATGTGAATAATACATATGTGCATGGCTATGTACATGTTTTACATCACTCCATTTATGCAAGTTAGCTTGATTTTCTAAAAATAATCTATAATGGAAAAATAATATAAAAAATCAATATGTATCAGTTGGTCGTGGAATGCAATGTGGCATTGCTGGTGACAATTGAAACACGTCAATGTTTGCATGCCCTCCACGTTCTTATTTTCCATGTTCCATATATGCATTTTAGGCATCTGTGTTTCTCCTAGGTTGTAGTCGGGGTAAAGTTCTTTAGATCAAGTGCCTTCCTACGTTCCCTTCCATAATGGAAGACTAGAAACCAGATCGATCTGCCCAAGTCCCAATATATCATAATATGAGTGCAAGCAGGAGGCTATTCATTGAAGACTTGTGTTGTCTATTTCTTTCCTTGTTAGATTTTTGCATGCATGGGATTTTATTGGTTTCTTATTTTTCTATGGCTTCCCACGGGGTTTGATCTTGGCTTTTGCACGTTTAATGGAGGTTTTGGAAATAGATGGGAAGAATAATAAAGTGCAACATTTTTGTGAAGGATGAATTCTATGAGGGCATCCGGGTACCGAAATGGCTAGATTTCTTAAGGAGCCCATGGATGATGATACCTGGATTTGAAAGCCTGATCGATATGGGGATATCGCTTGCCAGAGGTAGAACTGGGGCTTTATTTTATGGTCTTCTATGAATCGGGTCTTTGTCTTTTTGGTATCCTGTGAATTGGGTCTTTGCTTTTATTTTTTTCTATGAATTGGGTGTTTATTCCCACCAACGAACTACATAGCAAGTAACAGATTGGAGATTCTAGCAAGCCCCTAATTCAACGAGGAAGAAACCAAGTGCTCCATGAACCGCACAAGGAACCATCAGATCGCACTAGTCAAACAGAAGTTTCAATTGCAACGCATGCGCCCGCTACTTGCCATCGGAACTGCCTCTGTGCATATCGTCATTTTCTCGCATGGATATGCAGACTCAACATGGTGTTTGCGTGAGCTGGTTCTTATGTGGAACAAGTTCAAGTCTGGGGATACTATAATTCCCATCTTTTATAACATGAAGTCTTCAGAGCCGCGATGGGCGAGGGGACAGTATGTGGAATCACTGAGTAATCATGAACAGAAAGGCAGATGCGACCCTCGAACACTTGAGAATTGGATAAACGCCCTCAACGAGATCTCGAACATAGTCGGTTTCGAACTCGATGCGTACAATGGAGGTTTTATACACAGTGGAGGGAAAGTGCTTGACCTTCCAATTGCAATTTGGTAAGCCTTCCTCGTGAGCTTGCCTTACTTCTGCTTTCCTTGCTTCTTCTTTCCTTCCTTCTGAAATCAATATTCTGAATATAGACACATACAAGTATCATTAATAGAAACTTACAGGGAGTAAACTTACAAAGTAGTTGGCTGCTATGGAACCGATCTTCAGTTAGTACCAATCTTCAATTTTGATAGCATGTATAAAGAACAGTTGGCTGAGATTTTGGAACACGGTTGGCAGAGATTCTGGAACATGAGACCTTTGCCTCCTCTTCACTGCAAGACATGAGACCTTCGCCTCCTCTTCACTGCAAGAGATAAAACCAAGTAAAGACCACATTGGGTGATTTTATGCAAATATTTCACGGGGAAATTCGAGATAAACAAGTATCATATTGTGAAGGACGAGAACCACATTTGCAGGATCGTGTAGTTTTGCATGGTGTTGTAAATGACAGTCGTGGATCTTTGTATGGAAGTTGTAGGTCAACTGATCAACGAATGCACTGTGGTATATGGATTCCGCGAATGCACTGTGGGATATGGATTGTATTGTAGCAAACATAAAATGTTAAGAAGTAATGCTAGAAATGATTCTAGCATTATTTCGTTTCAAAAAAACGAGTATACAAATGTGTGTTGATAAACTAAGCTATTTTTTCCCTCTGCCTCGGGAATAGGCCAAATAAGAGGTAGAATTTAAAACTTAGGCTAATGAACCACCTAAGTTGCATGATTTTCTGAAAACTTTGGTTAAAAGGCATTGGTTTTCGTGTCAATTTAATAGAAAGTCAGAAAATCGATTACTATTATTCCCTACCAGCTCGAAGGGCAGGGACTAATAAGAATATGGATACTAGGTTTTCTCGATGTTTATCATGCAAATACATGTTTTGTTTGTAATACAATTTTGTTAACTTGTTTTGTATTTTCACCACAATTATTTTATGTTACAATTTGATTTTGAGTTCATGTGTTTAACAAATCATATAAAAGTGACTCTCTCAAGAGAGTTGTATGATGTTATGTTGGTGGGAGCATAGAAGAAACAAAATACATAATGGTTTATGTGTATATGAATTATGATTTTATGCTACAATCGGATTTTGAGTTCATGTGTTTAGCAAATCATATAAAAGTGTCTCTCTCAAGAGAGTGGTATGATGCTATGTTGTTGGGAGCATGGAAGAAACAAAATACAGAATGGTTTATATTTATATGAATTATGGTAAAATAGCATATGAAAATATATTATAAAGATTAATATGAACCATTGGTAAAAGTACATTCATGATAAGCAGTATTTATTCAACAAATTGTAATTTTGTAAGTTAACTATAGAAAAATTGTAATCTTTACCTCTAAAAAATAATAACATTGATACCTTACTTCCAATAGATATTTCCTTACCTGATAGTACCAACCAAGTAAACTTACCCATTTCAATGACATATTATCATGATTAGGATTTTTCCACTTAAATTAAAGTAAACTTACCCATTTCAATGACATATTATCATGATTAGGATTTTTCCACTTAAAATTATATACTATATAGATATATGATATTTCCTTACCTATTAATGCTTCAGTATCAAGTAAACTTACCCATTTCAATGACATATCATGATTAGGGTTTTTCCACTTAAATTTATATTCTATATAAATATGATATGGTCATACATGATGTATTGACATTTCTCCCTTTCTCCATGCCTAAGACTTTAACGGTTAGGGTTTTTTCACTTAAATTTATATACTATATAGATATATTGTTGAATGTATTTTTGTTATCATTTATTTTCCATTTTTATTTTTGGCTTTGGGCTATTAATTTATATCTTCTTGTGCTCCTGTTTCCAGCACCATGGTCATACATGATGTATTGACATTTCTCCCTTTCTCCATGCCTAAGACTTTAACGGTTAGGGTTTTTCCACTTAAATTTATATACTATATAGATATATTGTTGAATGTATTTTTGTTATCATTTTTTTTCCATTTTTATTTTTGGCTTTGGGCTATTAATTTATATCTATTGTGTGCTCCTGTTTCTAGCACCATGGTCATACATGCTGTATTGACATTTCTCCCTTTCTCCATGTCTAAGACTTTGACGGTGTAGCGATGCTTGAACTTCAATAATCTTCAAGTGGCGCAATCCCTCGACCTTATACCTGCCGGGGCTTGGGCGAAGGTAAAAGAAAATGTCAACACCACAAAAAAATTGGGGATAAGCAGAATTATAAACTTTAAGCGGTACAATTCTTGGATGCCGTGCCGTGCCCCTCGTGAGATAATTCTACTTCTTAGGGCTGGGTTCGAGGTAAAAGAAAATGCCAAGACTAAATCATAGATTATATTTAAATATTTTAAAGAATGTGCATAACTTTCTCTCCAACTTTATGTCTTACGTGTACACATTTGATTTCTTATATCACAGGTACCCGGTATCCAGATGCGCCTATGGCAACGTGGACTAATTACCATACTCCATATTAAAAAAAAAATTACTTTTTAAGCCAAAAATCACACAGGTCCAATTCCAAATGCAGATATATAACCATCCAGACTGAGGTGTAAGAGAGAATGCATATATACATATAACAATAAATACGAGATGTAAGAGAGAAATTGGAATAACACTAATATTTACTATACCACTGTGACGTTAATTTATTTTTCACGCATAAGTAGTGACATCTACTGACTGGGATCAAAAGCTGTACTATTACAACACTGGTGCTCTTCCCATAACAGAGTAGCAGTATATCAGTACAAACTTTACCTGTTGAAACTCTCACAACACGCAACTTTAACGTAAAAAAATAAGTTTGAAAAAAAAAACTGTAAAGTAAATACCACACACGTATTTCATTAAGAATCTTTTGAAAAATAAGTTAAGCGACAAGCGAAGCTTTTTAAGATTAGGAATCTTTTGTAAATCTCTATACTCTACACTAGAGTTATCGCCATCTAATACCAGCACCACGAGGTTCTCAAGCTCAAAGATCCATTTGGGCACTGCGCAGTTACTTAGACGAACGATTTCAAGGCGTTCCATCTGTTACATGTCCTTGGGAAGATTTAGTGTTTCCGAAGGAAAGGGATCGCATGTTTGTCATCCCCCCAAAAGTCCCTTCGAGATCAATACCTTCTTCACCTTCTGATTCTGATGATTGACCATCTATTGTAACTGTTATTGATAGGTCTTGCAGCCGGGTCAATCCTTTCAGATCAGTCCATTGCAAGGCTGCATTGGGTACTTTCGATTCCCTTTTCAATACTAGAGCGTCTTTCAACGTCCTTAAATAGATGAGCTTAGATATTCCTCCAGGCAACGACTTCAAATTTTTGCATCCCTTCACATTCAAATGAAGCATAAATTTGTGCCCACCTATCCCCAAATGCAGGCTGCTAAGATGTCGGCACCCACTAATATCGAGAAACTGGAGGCGCTTCAGACCACTCAGGGACTCAGGCAACATCGTTATGTTTGTTCCTGATAAATTCAGGAACTTCAGATGCTTTGAATTCCCGATAGACATGGACAATGATCCGATCGAAGTCTGGCTTAAATCTAGGACAACAAAATACTTTAAGTTATCAAAAAATGTTTCAGGAATTGATGTAAGCTTGGTGTTATTCCATAGCAATAGAGTGCGGAGCCCTGGACACTGGATCGCTTCTTTGATTGTGGATATATCGTTTTTAATCAAAGAAATTCTACGTACGCCTTGGCACTCATCAATGGGCAATTCTTTCAATTCTTTGCCGGGCTTTAACAAACATGTAGATTCCTTATGAGATTCAAGAAGAGCTAAATCATGCAAAATATCATGCAGTTGACAATATCATGCAGTTGAGATTCCCAACCAACCCTTGAAATTTCGATCATGCATCGATTTATAAGTTTCTCTATATAAGAGCGTCCTTGCTCTATTGCATCTCCTGCTTCTTGGGTAGAACTTGAAGTAGATGAAACAAATCCTTCAGCGATCCACACATGCACAAGGTATTCCGATTTTATTTGAGTATTTGGTGGAAAGGCAGAACAGTAAAGAAAACAGGGTTTCAGAAGGCATGGCAAAGCTTGGTAACTTAACCGGCGAGAGGGCATAACGCGGTCGTTTATGGCGTCTGCTTCATTTAGACGATCCAAGGTGGATTGCCATTCATTAGGAACCCTTCTTAACCGTGTCATAGAGGCTGCTATTGGTTTGATGGCCAAGGGTAATCCTGAACATTTTTGCACAATATCGCGGACGATGCTTGTGAGTCGCTGATCGTCTTGCAGTGGATGATTAGGGAAATTAGCATGAAAACAGAACAATTTCCAGCTGTTATCGTGGGACAAAAATTTCATATGGTGAGTATGATGAGCGCCCATAGCCTCTGCAACTATGTTGTCCGGGGTGGTCACCACAATCTTATTTTTGCTATTCAATGGCAGCTGCAAACCGATCTTTACAAAAGCATCTTTGTCCCGCACATCATCTAGAACAAATAAACAGCGTTTTTTTTCTTGATTTTTATTCTTACCATCTAAATGTTTATTAATTCTGTCCCTGAGCTCCTCTTCGCTGAGCTCGTTCATCTTATAACCTTGATCATCTTCCTCAGCAAGTTCCAGTTGCCTGCCCGAAACCAAAAGTAGTTGTTTAACAAATTTTTTTGGCTAAACTGCTAGCCAAACTAGATGGTCGAAACGGTCCCTGACCCTTTGGCTACTGAAGACATGTTGGAGAACAAGTGTTTTGCCAAGGCCTCCCATGCCAACAACGGCAATGACTCCAAATCCGTCTTCCAATATCCATTGACTAATGACATCGATGTCTTGCTCCATGCCAACCGTGTGTACTTGAGATTCGTTATGGAGACCACTGGATTTTCTTCTGTTGTCTTGGCCTTCTAAATATTCATATCCATTGAGTGGCTGAGCGCGAGCATCCGCAGCAAGTACGCACGTCGCATATTTGAGATATTTAGCACTCTTGTGTATCTTGTTAATTCTCTGTTTCAATATCTTAATCTTAAGGCCCATCCGACGGCGGAAAATTAAGTTGCGAAAATGAAACTTGCGATCCTCGCATTTCTCTACTACGTCCACGGCATCATAGAGAAAATCCTGAAGTTTGTCGAGTCAGTTAGTAATTGAATTGGAGGTCGCCTTTCCTCTTGCGTCGTTCAAAATGCATTTAATAGAATTAATCTCCTCACAAATGAATTCAAAATCATCTCTGAAGCTAGTGACGAGAGATACCTCTTGGAAAAGTTTTTCAGCTACAATAGAAGCCAAGTTTTCTGTAAGCCCGCTAACAACAGCTTGCTCCATCTTTGCTCGGACGATTTCGATTTACTCGTCAGGCTCAGGGCTGTCACTTGCGTCACGTATTTAGGCGTTTGCTCACCCACGTCTTTACCCTGAGGTATAATAAATTATAATGTTCCTCACATACCGTCTTTAGCCTCAAGTATAACAAATTATAACGCTCCTCACATACCGTCTATATATAATTCGTTAGCCACTTTCTAGACAATTTCGAAGAAGTGTAGAAATACATTCGTCACCGTCATTCTCGACAATAAGGAAAAATGGCCTTCGCACTGGTAGAAGGTAAAGGAGTTCATACCGTAGTTACCACTTTCTCTAGAATTTCCAGGATGTGCCTTTCGGCTCCAGATATACATCCGTCACTAACTTTCTCGACAATAAGTAAAAATGTCATTTCCACTGATCGAAATGGTAAAGGGGTCTTTGCATAGATTCGTGACCAACTTTCTCCACATTTTCCAAAAATTGACTCGTTACTAATTTTCTCCTCAATATGGAAAAATGGCCTTTCCGCTGCAAGAAGGTAAAGGGATCGTTGCACACATTCGTAATCTACTTTCTCAACAACATGGACAAAGGCCTTTCCAGTGGTACGGCAAAGCCAAAGAGATAACTTCAATATGTGATCATCGCTCAGTCAGTCGTGTAAAAGTGATAATTATATATATTAAATTTTAGGAGTAAGTTAATATCCCGATAAAATTGGAACTTTTTTTTCCAAGGAAAAATTGCTCGATGATATATTTAAAATATAAAATCATTTACATATACTAGCTCTGTCGAGCCAAAGTCCAGATGTCGAGAGAAACACGCTCCTCAAGTCAAAGAGGAAAACACATCAGGTCTAAACAGTGAGACGCCGTCCACAGCAAAAACAGAAAACTCTGATATGCGAACACCCCAACTTTAAGGCAAAATTCCTAAAAAAAAAACGCTGACACACAGCAATCAACAGAAATATGCTGTCCGCGATCAGTAATGGAGGAAGACCAGTCATTTTATAGGAAGGGGAGAGAGTCACAAAAGCATTATCCGGGAAAAACAGAGAAGCACGAACAGTCAAAAAGA
>ML778541.1:97752-127169 GCA_009831015.1 Picea engelmannii | reverse complement strand
ATATATATATATATATATATATATATATATATATATATATATATATATATATATATATATATAGTTAAGAACACCCATATCCCTTGAAGTCATCTTTACCTGTGGAATAGAACACCATCTTCAATAAATCTGGTGCGTATGGTGCATAGGAAGTTGGAGACTCTCTATAATGAATAAATAGATGCCGAAGAATAGAAGTAAACTTCAAAAAATAAAAGTAAACCTTATAGGCTAATAAATCGTTCTCATTCAATGGAAAAAAAAGAATTCTCACTACTGAAAAACGTAGAGGGATCTGGTTGCCCAGGTGGCGGGGAAGGAGAACGGTATGGACCCCCTTAGTCTGGTTAATAGAGCTGGATGGCGAGGTGGCTTAGGAAGAAGACTAGGTTTGATTGTGAGGGCTGACAGGATTTTCTTTAGGGTTTATGGAGGTAGGTGGGTCGACTCCCGAGGGAGGAGTGGCAGACGATCTGTGGTGGACCCAAGGAGGATTATTTTGATCGGATGATGATTACAGGGTAGAGCTCAGGAGGTATAGAGCTTCGTTAACTCCCGATGACGTGAGGGTTATCAAAGATAAGGCTAAGTTGGAGGTTCGTGCGGTACAAGAAACATATGGCGAAGAATCATTTGGGGCAAATGGCAAAGAGGTGGTGGAGGTCATAAATGACCTTTTCACTTGGGAAGCGGAACAACTATGGAATACGTGTGTTGAAAAGATCCCATCAGCCTCATCGGTGGAGGCTTTGGTGTTTACGCCAGGCGGTAAGGGAGA
This sequence comes from Picea engelmannii, assembly GCA_009831015.1. Lineage (NCBI taxonomy): Eukaryota > Viridiplantae > Streptophyta > Pinopsida > Pinales > Pinaceae > Picea > Picea engelmannii. The sequence continues at coordinate 126,391 of ML778541.1, read as the reverse complement.
TGAGGGTGACCATGTTTCTTTCGATTCAGTGGAGGGAAGGAGATCAGGTCAGATGGGAGAGGAGGTGTTAGGGTTCGGGGTGAAAAGGCTAGAGGTTATAGGGTGAGTCCTGAAGGATCAAAGATTAAGGGAGCGGGAGCTGGGAGGATTGTGGAGGCAGATAGAAGCACAGAGTTGGATTTCGTGGTGGAATAAAAGGTGTCAAAGAACACATATTCTTTGCACAGCAAGGTGGAGGGCAATATACACACGGGTCCAAAAGTGTGGAGGGCTAGGAAACTGAAAGCTTCATTAACTCTAGGGTGAGATATCGGAATGGGTGAAGTGGAAGTGTTGTCGGAAGGAGGTCTAGTTGGTAGGTTCGGATATCAAGCTATGGTCGTGCAGGACATTTCAGCATGGGTTTCAGAGTTTTGGGGTTCGATGATGGGGTACATGTCAGAAGTTTATGTATTAAACAAAGGATGGTTTTGTTTCGTGTTTAGAACCTCAGCGGATGCAAAATGGGTTTTAAACATGGTCTGGGTGGTAAACAATGGAAGTTTAATGTTGAAAAGGTGGCACTGTGCCTTCAACCCCGAAAAGGAACGAGTCTGATTTAGACATCTATGGGTGTTGTTACCTGGATGTCCACTTCCTCTGTGGAGCACAAAGGCTTTCAAATCTATTGGAAACGCTCTTGGAAAGTTCTTGCATTTTGACACTAAGTTGTTGACTGGTATGGATAGGCGAATGGGCAAGTTGTTAGTTGAAGTGGATACTTTTGGTGGGCTCCCGGACAAGCTGGAAATCAGTTGGAGGGGGAAGGAGATAATTCAGCACTTGGATTATTTAGGGGTATCGTTCAGGTGCTCTGTCTGCAAGGATACTGGGCATTTAAGACACCAGTTCACTAGAAATTCGTTGATAGCGCCTCGGGAATGGGAGACAGAAGCGATTGAAGTGGATGTCTTACTTGATATTGTGTTGGATGATGTTGAAAGCGGGATCAACAACATGCCTCTCTCGGGTCTGGAGGATACGGGCGACTGTGGTAAGCTTCCAAATCTGTATTTTTTTCGATAACACGATGCTTCTTGATAATGAATTAACTAAGGTTATTTCTCACGAGAAGGTGGATTTGGGGATAACCTGCGACTCTGTGGAGACGCGTAAGAAGGGGGGAACTCCGGTTGTTGAAACACTGGTTATAAGGCCAAGGGTGTGTGGGGTTCTGGATGAGAAGGCAGACCCCGTAGTTTTGCAGTATGACTCTGGGTGTGCAGAGGGTGGGGAGGTCTTTGAACCTATGGAGAATAAGCAGATTTATGCTCTGTCATGGCGTTTTGAGAACTAGAGTAACAACCTGGTGAAGGGGACAAATCCGATAAGGAAGGAGGGTGTTTTGGTCTTAGAAGGCTTAGTCGTTGGCGTTGAGGGGAGGTCGGGCACTTGGGCTAAGGGGAATGTTGTCGGTGTTATGCCCCTAGATGCGAGGACCCCTGGAATTATGTCTAGTGTGAATTTGTCTTTCCCGTCGCTGATCCCCGATCTTGTAGAAGGAAGCTATGGGGCTGATTCGAGCCTGAGGTATTTTTCTTTGCTAGATAGTGAAGGTCTGTGTTTTGTGGGTTTGGAGGGGAGAGCGTTTTCCTCCGTGGGTTTTAAACAGGCCACGGATGCAGTTTTTGAAGATACGCAGAGTAAAGTGAGTTTTTAGGACCCTATTATTCTGACCGAAATTGAAAATTCGGAGCTAACTTTTGTTCCCTCGTATAGAGATGTATTAAACTGAGAGCCTCTGTCGATTTTTAAGGGGGGGATCCTATCCCAAAACTTGTGGCTAAGTTAGGATTGGAAAACTCGGATAGGGTTAAAATAGATCCAAACTCGAGAGTTGAAGAATCCTTAGTGAAGGGAGTTGTCCGTAGTGGGATAGGAAAAGACTTCTCGCCCCTAAAAACTAGAAGTGCGAGAACAATTATACAGGAAAAATAAAATCATTCTTCTCCTTGTGGTGTGTTGAGTGATGGACTGAGGGAGCTTAGAGCATAGAAGGCCCTAGTTAGGGTTAAAAAATGATTATTTCTACTCTGAATGTTAAGGGAGTGGGGGGAAGCTCGAAATTCTATTCCCTCAAAAGGTTTATTGAGACTGAAAAACTGGATGTCCTGCTGATTCAAGAGATAATGGTCCGTGTTGAAAAAGCAAAAGAACTATTTATGAAGATTCTTCCAAACTGGTTTTTCTGTGGTGTGGATGCTCTTGGACTTTCTGGTGGTCTGTTGACTGCTTGGAATCTAGTGAAGGCTGAATGTAATGCCTTCCTTACTCCTATAGGGATAATGTTGGAGGGAGTTGTGAAAGATTTAAGTAAAAGTTTGAAAGTGATAAACTGATATGGTCCTTATGCTAAGAGAGAGGTGTATTGGGAAAACCTTAAAAGAGTGGGGATTCTTAAAGAAACAAATCTGATAATTGGTGTAGACCTAAACCTTACAACTTCAAGTAGATAAGTGTGGGGAGAACATGCTAGATCTGACCCTTTACAAATCTTTTTTAATCAATTGTTTCAAATAGAGGGATTGGTGGATGTTGAACCTCTCAAAGTGCTTCCTACGTGGAGAAATGGCAGAAGTGGACAGAACTATATCGCAAAGAGATTGGACATGTTTTTTTTTATCTTTGAGGATCTAGTGATGTCAGGGCTAAGATATAGATCTTGGGTCTTTAATACTAAAATCTCAGATCATATGTCGATTATCCTACACCTAGAAAACAATTTAGGACAGACTAGCTATCCTTTTAAATTTAATTCAGTGTGGCTTGAGGATCTAGACTTTGAAATTTTAGTAAGAACAAGTTGGAATGGCTTGCTGGGAAGTGAGATTTTATCTCCTATGGATGCATTGGTAAAAAAGTTAAAGGTACTAAAGTTTTTGGTTATAAATTGGGAAAGAAAGAAAAAAATGGCAGCAAAGGAAGAATTGGTTAAGATTGAAAAGGATTTGGATACTATGTATACAAATCACCCAGAGGGTTTTGAGGAGGAGGTAGACAGTGCGCTGGCATTAGAAAAAGAACAAAGGAAATTGGCACTCCAGAGACAATAAGAAGATACATGGAGGAAGAAGAGTTGGATAAATTGGTTAGCCTCTAGAGATAAAAATACAAAGTTTTTTCGTGCATATGCTAATTCCAGAAAATTTAATAACTCGATTTGGGATATCACAAAGGAAGATGGTACTGTCATAAATGGGAATCATGAGCTACACAAGGAAGTTGTTGGTTTCTTTTAGAACACTTATAAGGCACATGAAAATATTCTCATTACTGATTAGCTAGTTGTCTTAAGGAATTACCCCAGAATGTTTTCTGAGGAAGAAGGTCAAAAAGTGGTTGATCCTGTCTCTTTGGAAGAAATAAAGTCAACACTTAAAGGTTTTAGTGCCTTAAAAAGTCTTGGTCCAGACGGATGGACTGTAGAATTCTTCCTGAACTTTTTTGACCTGGTGAGCAATGACATTTTGACAATGGTTGAAGAGACCAAGATTTTAGGTAGGGTTAGTGGTGCACTGAATGCGACCTTTCTTGCCTTCATACCTAAGAGCGAGAAACCAGACTCTTTTGGGGGGTATAGACCTATTCCCCTATGCGATTTGTTCTATAAGATTATAACAAAGATTATTGCTGCTAGAATTAAATCCAGTCTGTCTTTAGGTATCTCAAAGGAACAATTTGGATTCCTTGAAGGAAGACAAATTACAGATGCTATTGGTATTGTTCAGGAAGTCTTACACGGTATCAAAATAAATAATACTAAAGCATTGGTGCTAAAACTAAACCTGATTAAGGCCTATGATCGTGTGGACTGGGGGTTTCTAAGACTTGTTTTGCTCTAGGTGAGTTTAAGTCTTGAAGCCACAGACTAGATTTTAGGATGTGTCACCTCTGCAAATTTGCCTGTGTTGATAAATGGTAGGCCCACCAGGTTCTTTAAAAGTCATAGGGGGTTAAGGAAAGGTTTCCCCTTATCCCCTTTACTTTTCTTTGTGGTGATTGAAGGGATTAGCAAAGCTATATAGAAACAAGTAATGGAAAATAACATTAAAGGAATAGCTATGCCTAGAGAACTAAACATTACCCACCTAATGTTTTTGGATGATGTTATTTTGTTTGGAAGTGGTAACTTTGAGGAATGGGAAGCATTCAAGGAAGTGATGGACTTGTTCTGTAAGGCGACTGGGATGGATTTTGGCCCACAAAAATCTTCCTTTCTTGAAGCAAGTTGGAGAGCTGAGGAACTGGCATTGCTGAAAGGGATTTTTGATTATGAGGTAAAAAAAGTAGAAGTTGGCTTTAAGTACCTTGGATGCTTTTTAAATCCAAATTGTTATACAATCTCTGACTGGATTTGGCTGGAAAAGAAATATGAAATAAGAATATACAATTGGAGCCATAGATTACTTTCATTAGGGGGTACATTGACTCTTATAAAAGAAGTACTTGAGAACATTCCTATGTATTGGATTTTTGTAGAAAAAATTCCTAAAAGCACTCTAAACACTATCAGAAAGAGAATGTTCAGTTTTTTATGGTCTGACAAAAAACTAAAAGAAAGTCTGCATCTGATAAACTGGAAAAATATAGCAATGCCTAAAAAAAGATGGTGGATGGGGTATCAAAAATATTTACATCTTTGGAAAAGCTTTAACGGATAAAAATTTATGGACGTTCCTTACGACACCTGGACTGTGGCATGAAGTAATCTTTAAAAATATATATTAAGAAGAAATATGTGGCTGAGTGGTTCAGAGAAGGAAAGAAAAACTGGAATGGTGCATCAAATATTTGGCGAGCTCTAACCGCTTATTTTGATATCCTATCAGATTGGTTGGTGTGGAAACCGGGTAATGGGGAAGAGATTAGAATTGGAGTAGACCCATTGATTGGAGCTCATTCTTATTATAATCTCTCTGAGTCACTTATTTCGGTTTTGAAGGAAAAAGGTATAATTTTTTTGGCACAAGTAGGGACAGGAAGCATGTAGAATATAAGCCATACTAGATGGAAGAAAGTTGATATGTTGGGATTGGTTGGGGCACTAAAAGAAGAATGTAACCTTTTTATAAAGGGGCTTATAGGTTCGGGTTTTGAACTGAATAATGACAAAGATATACTAATCTGGTCTTGGGACACAAAGGTAGGACATGTTAGTGCAAAAAAATCTTATGAATTACAACTATTAGAAAATGTGGTTGGGGAAAAAAAGTTATGGTTTACAGATCTATGGGGATGGAAGCTCCCACTTAAAGTAAAAATTTTTACCTGCCTTTTGCTCGAATAGAGAATACTTACCTGGGAGAATCTGATCATTAGAGGATTCATTGGGCCCAGCAAATGTGTTCTATGCGGGGACGCTGGAGAAAACATTCTTCATCTTTTTGTGAAATGCAGTTTTACTAATAGAGTATGGGATAATATTAAAAAGGTCTTAAAATTTTCAGCATGTTGGAAGGGTGACCAGATTGATGGTTGTTTACGGAGCTGGATTAAAAAGTAAGAAATATGGAAAGAACTCCCATGTATCATTTGTTGGGAGATTTGGAAGCATAGAAACTTGACCATATTTGAGAACACCCTACCGAATCTGAATAGAGTCTGCAACAAGATCTTACAGGATATGGGTGAAACCAAAATAACAACTTCTTCCAAGGTATGCAGGGTAGATAGGCCTCCTTTTATAGATTGGAAATTGGAAGTGGGGTTTTTTGATGGTGCTTCTCAAGATTTGGGATCCAAATGTGGGGATGGAGTTGTTTTAAAATGTCCCATAGAGGGAACTTTCAGAATTAAAATGAATTGTGGCAAAGGGACCAATACTAGGGGAGAACTACTTGCTTTATGGAGTATTTTATTTTTTGAATATTATAAAAAGATCACAATATTACAAGTGATGGGTGACTAAAATGTAATTATTCAATGGTTTAACAATGCTAACAATCTTCAGGTGGCCTCTCTACAGACTTGGATGGCGAAAATCTGAGCTTTGAGCGGAAATTTTCTGCAACTTAATGCACAATACATTTACAGATCCTTCAACAAAGAAGCGGACAAACTATCCAATGAAGCTCTAGTCCTGGATGAGGATGGCTTATACTATGTAGTGGCCAATGAAGAAGGATCAATTTTTTTTGAAAAGATGCTCATATGAAAAAGAATTTAGTTACAAGGAAGATCGTTTTTTTATGTTTTGGTTTGTTTGTAATTGTCAATGAAATATAGAGAAGGTTATGTAAATAAGGCTGGAATATCTTTTGAATCCTTAGATTTATTGTAACAGTTCTCTAAAAAAATATGTTTTGGGGGATCTGAAAGCTCTGCTTATCAGAAGTTGGATATGCACAAGAACTTTTATATTTACTAATAGAAGAATTTTTTTCTTATTGAAAAAAAAAACTCCACTTGACGTTCAAGAATCAAGAAAAATGGTAAATTATATGTTAATTTGTATATAGCACATTATCTACTGACCTATTTGTGCATGTTTTTTTTATCGCCCTTGATTTAAACCTTGCTCCATCCTTTGCATCCTTCCTAGTTAATCTTCATCTTCCTAGTTCATCCTCAAACAATATGAAGAAAACATTAGCATTTCACACATGTGAAGAAGGACACCATGAGAAAAAGTCATTCTTGTGTGGGGATTAATGTTGGTATCTATCCAGTTTTCCCAAACATAAATTTATTTATGATAGGTTACCATTGGATACATGGTTGTGTAGTAACATTTCCCTTCCTTCATGCATGAAATCTCACGAATTTCCCAATACTTGAGAGACGTGTCGGGTTACCTGAACTCAAGTGTTACCACATAGTCGTATGCTAATATGAAACATTACGTGTTGGATTATGTCAACTCAAACATTACCAAATACTCATCATTTTATATGAAAACGTTATGTGTTGGGTTACTTGAACTCAAACTTTACCACACACTCATCCTTTTACATCTTTTGTCATGCAAGGAAGTAAGTTAATGCTTGAAATTTCAGCCTTTAATTAATTGTGACGACTAAGAATATTACCAACACCAACAACACAACAAAATTTCAACTCAAAACTATGCCAAAATCTTAGACAAACCACTAAAAACTTCATGTGGCCACAATCCATCTCCCCTCATGCCCTGAATTTAAGAAATGGTTGAATTCAAGAAACCCTGGAGGAATAAGGACAAAAAGATTGGAACTTCCTCTCCCTGATCCTCTTATAAAGAAAAAGGAACCGATACTATTCAATACAAATGGCGCTGATAAATAGTCTATCTCTTCCCTTCTAATATTATGATTATTGACTCAAACTTCTAGTATCTTACTCAATCTTGATCTTGCAATCAAGGTGATGTTGTGGTTAAAGAATTCAATGTTTAATAACACATACTCGAAAACAAAGTATTTTAATGTTTCATTGATTGAAATATATACCATTTGATTTAAAGGTGTTTTAGATTATATTGTATATGATCTAAAATGTATTTAACCTTAAATCAATAAAAATCATAAATTCTCCTCATATCAATTGATTTTTCCATAAGAAAACTTGTCAATAGGAGTTGCAGGTTTAATGGAGGTCGGGTTTTCTAGTTCCCAGTTTCATTAAGCTTTAGAGGGGATATTAGTCTTATATGGAGGCAAAGGGGCGTATCTGTCGGTTGGTCGGTTGCAGGATAAACTGGAGGTTTAGTGGAGGTTTACAGTGGTTTTTTAGGCGCTAGTATTCCCTGTTTGGTGAACTGAAGCCATTGTAACTATGACTAACACCCTATCCTTTTCTACTGGTGGGGTATTATAGTCACGGGTTCTTCGTTGGCCATAGAGCCTCCTTCTGATATTTTAGCCGGAATCATTCGTCTATTTATCTGGGAGATGGGTCAAGATTTGACAGGGGCCCTTTTATTGTTGTTGAAACATTCCCTTCCCTTCATTACTTAGAATTAATCTCAAAGCCCGGTCTTTTCTTCCATGCTTCTACTTCTTTTCTGAGGTGGCAGGCTAAAGAAATTTGGTGGAAGTTCAAATGGAATGTGAGGTGAGCGCACTCATGGGTTCGACTCTCGAGGAGGTTTGGAAGAGGGAGGGTCTTTACTCCTCGGTGGACGAGATCCGCAGGAGTAAATGAAGTGGGTGTGTTATTAAATATATTATTAATACGCCACCGATCACCTCACTGAATTTCCTATTACCACAAAACTCAGGGCTGAAACCTTCTTCGCGTCATTATTGTGCACAAGATCAGTTGCACAGTTGGTTTACAGTTGGTTTGGGTAGTGAGGAACTTGCTAATTTACTTGTTGGGTGTAGAGGACAGGGTTTAGGACCTTAGGAAGTTGGGTTAAAGTATGAAGTGAAGTCTACATTGGTTGGAGCACAGACAAAGTCTACATAGAGGGGTAGCTTACATTATAAGGGGGGTTTTCAAAAGTGAAGTGCTTGAGTGTGGAATCCTAAAAAGACCAAGCGTCAGTTGGTAATGGGAGTGGATGTGATATTAGAGGAATCCTGTAAACTATCAATCTATGCACTAGTAGGGATATTTGCCTATAATTCTCGGTGAAAAATGTCACTCAGTGTATGGATGTAGAGAACTTGGGTACCGCTTATAGGGTATTCGCCAGAGCTTCTGACCCTGTCAAGAGAATGGTTTGGTTTGGTGTTTAAAATCCCTGAGGACTCTGCATTTATCTTGGGTAGATTTTGGGACTTTGAGGAAGGATTTGCTTCGACCCGTCTACAGAATACTTCAGCTTCTGCCATATCTGGGTACTACTTATGGGCCTTCCTATCCAATTGTGGAATGCAAAAGTGATGGAGGCGATTGGAAATATGCTGGGACATTTCATCAAGGTTGATGAAGTTGCCTTGCACTCACAGGATAAAAGGATGGCAAGGGTTCTGGTTGAGGTGGATATCCACGTGGGTTTGTTGGAGTCTCTCGAAATTGATTGGCGGGGCCACATTATAGTCTAGAGATTGGACTACCTAGGAATACCCTTTCGGTGTACTATATGTAGGCAAAATGGTCACCTGCGAAAGGACTGTCAAAGAGTGGTTGGGGTATTGCACTCAGAGGACTCTATGGAAGATTTTTCAAAAGACTTATATATGAGTGAATCAGACTCTCAAGTGATGGGGGAACATGCAGCTGAGAGAGACAAAGAAAGCCCCAGAACCACAAACGACACCTTTGTAGGTAAGATAAAGACTCACTGCCCTTCTCTGTAATTTTCTTTAACTTCTTAGGAATGAGATCATTTGGATAGTACCTTCCTACCGGACATGATTTCCTCGCCAATTATTGACCCGGGAACGTCTGTTGATACTGATCCTATGGGAATAGACCTTGAATTTGTTAGGATTGTTGCTATCCTCGTGTCTAATTCTACTAAAGTGACTCTTCCGATCAAACTTTCCCCCAAATCACTTGTGGAAGTGACCAACATGGTTCCAAGGACTTTTGGTCTTGTCGTAGGTGACCACTCGTTGTATAATGTGATTAATTATTTGGTTCCATCCTTTAAGGAGGCTTCTAGTCTGATTCCCCTTCCGACCTTCCTGGGAAAGAAAGTTATTATCCGAGATGAGGCCGATAGTGGAGTTGTAGGGGATACTTCTTGTATTGGGGAGGGATCTGGGAAGGACTTAGCATGGTCGTGGGGATTGGGGATAGAGATCTCTCCTATTAAAACTAAGAGTGCTCGCAAGAAGATGGGGACTAATCTTTCCTTTTCTGCACAACAATTGACAACAAACCTTGAACAGGGGGCGCTTAGAGGCATGAAAGCCCTAGAAAGGTCTAAGTCATGATCCTCCTCTCTTTGAATATAAGAGGGGTAGGAGGACCCCTAAAAGCGTCCTCTATGCAAAGAATTCTTTCCAAAACTACTCTGGATATTATCTTTCTTCAAGAGACTCTATAGCTGAGGATAAGGCTAGACACTTCATGAATGATTTCTGACCTGAGTGGATGTTCTGTGTTGTTAATTCATTGGGGAAGTCTGGTGGACTGCTAGTGTCATGGGATCCAAAACTTTTTTATTTAAATCCTTTCCTAAGTTGTGGTGGTATTTTATTGTCAGGTTATTGTTTATCAAATAAGAGAAGGATTACTTTTTTAAATGTTTATGGACCGTGCATTGAGCGCAAGCAATTCTGGGAGAAGGTGGATGCTAAGGGTCTGTTAGCACAAGGTGATCTAATCATAGAAGGGGATTTGAATTTCACCACCAGCACAAAAGAGGTTTGGGGTGCGACAACATTACTAGATCCTTTGGCGTATTTTTTCAAAGAAATTTTCATAAAAAACCAACTTATTGATATACTGCCCATGGAGGTGGTACCAACGTGGAGAAATGGAAGAAGTGGAGAGGAAGAAATACTAAAATGATTAGACAAAGTTTTTTCCTCAGAGGATCTTATTCTATCGTCTGTAAGATATAGGACATGGGTGGAATATCCATTTATTTCCGATCATGCTTTAGTATTGCTTCAATTGGATCTGGGATTCTCGATAGTGGCTCATCCTTTGAAATTTAACCCATCTTGGTTACGTGAAGATTCATTTGCATCTATGGTTCAGGAGGTGTGGAACTCTCAACAGGCCCAAGCAGAAGAGGGAGCACAGAGGAGACTTGTAGGGAAGATAAGAATACTCAACACCCGAGTAAAGGCCTGGACAAAAGAAAGGAAACTACAGGAACAACTAGCATTGGAAAATATTGAAAAGGAGCTAGGTTCGCTCTACAAGAAAAATACTTAGGGTGCATTTAGTTATGTTTCCGATCACCGATTGAAATTTCTAGAGGTTGAACGCAATAAACTACGACTAGTAGAGTAGGATCAGTGGCGTAAAAAAAGAAGGGCTATATGGATTCAAAGTGGCGACACAAATACTAAATTTTTCCATCGTTTTGCTAGTCATAGAAGAAATAAAAAACATATATGGGAGATAAAGGATGAATATGGCTAGGTACACACTGGACAGGAGGCTATAAAGGTAGACACACATAGATACTTCAACTCATTCTATCTGGACACTCAACAAAATACCATTGAAGAGTAGATAGCAACGGTAAGACTCTTTCCAAGAATTTTTTCAGAGGAAGAAGTTGTTACTCTTGAGAATCCATGCACCGATGAGGAAGTCCTAGAGGTTTTAAAGGGATTCACCAAGGACAAAAGTCTAGGGCCTGATGGGTGGACTGTTGATTTCTTTCTACACTTTTATGAGTTGGTTGGAAAGGATTTGCTAGAGGCAGTTGATGAATCAAGGCTTAATCGCGAAGTCATCAGGTCAATAAACTCAAACTTTTTAGCTTTTATACCTAAATTCAATTGTCCTACTTCCTTTGGTGATTTCCGACTGATTGATTTGTGTAACCTGTGTTATAAAATCATAGAAAAAATTATAGCCAGAAGGATCAAGCCAATTCTTTCTTGGTCACTGTCTGAGGAACAACTCGGTTTTTTAAAAGGGAGGCAGCTTTTAGATGCAATAGGAACAACATAGGAATGTCTACACAGTATAAAAGCAAATAAACTACAAGCTATTATTCTAAATCTAGATTTAAATAAGGCATACGATTGTATAAGTTGGGATTTTCTCCGCTTAACACTTCTCCAATGTGGATTTGGTCTTCCTACGACTAAGTGGATCATGGGCTGCGTTACCTCATAATCCTTTTCCATATTGATCAATGGGGAGTCGACTATGTTCTTCCAGAGTGGAAGAGGTTTAAGATAAGGTTTCCCACTTTCACCCCTTTCGTTTATTCTAGTGATGGAAGGGTTGATCCTGTCACTAAAAAAAGTTCAAGATGAAGGAAAATTGATAGGGATAAAGGTTTCAAAATTAATAAGGATTTTTCATCTTCTATTCGTGGATGATATTCTCATTATGTCAAAAGCATCTCTAGAAGAATGGCAGGAGATTAGTAGAATTCTGACAGTTTTTTATGGAGCTACAGGGCTTTTGATTAATGTACAAAAATCCACTTTTCTCCATTTTGGAGTGCAGCAGGATACTCTTGATAGTCTAAAATAATTCTTCCATTATAATTTCATTGCACTTTCGGAAGGGTTCAGGTATTTGGGTTATTTCCTAAAACCCGACAACTACAAGGTGGAGGATTTCCATTGGCTCATTGCAAAATTCAAGAAGAGAATAAATCAGCGGTGCAAACGTTGGCTTTCTATTGGAGGACACTATGTATTAATTAAGGCAATTCTAGAGAGCCAACCAGTCTATTGGATGGCGATGACACATATTCCAGCTTCAATGCTTAATTAGACCCGTCAATTGGTTTTCTCTTTCCTATGGTCAGGAGGCAAACATAAACAAAGCTATCATTTGTGTAAATGGGAGACCATAGCAAGGCCAAAAATATTCGTGGGCTGGGGTCTACGAAACATATACAACTTTTATAGGGCCTTGATGACCAATATGTTGTGGAGGTTTCTGATAAAAATTTCATATGCATCGTGTCATAAAAGACAAGTATCTTCCACACGGGACAGTAGCGAGGTGGATGAGATTGGCTACAGATGTTGCGGTGCAGGGATCTCAAAATTGGAGAAACCTACTTAAATCTTTGTATATTATTTTACATTGGCTTGTATGGAGTCCAGGTTCGGTAAAGTCCATTATTATAGGAAAATATATGATCATGGGCATGGGAAAAGCCTTGATATTATCTGAAGATCTGGTAACAAAGTTAAATCAAAGAAGCGTTTATTATTTATATCGGGCTATAAGCAAGCTACATCTTGGCACGATTTGCTCTACTTGGCTAGTCAGTGATGATTTGGTCCTGGTGGGAGGTTTAGCGTTAGAATGGGAGATGTACAAAAGAGCCTTAATCGATTCTGGAGTTCATCTGCTAGACATAACAGATGTTTTAAAATGGATGGATGGTGACTATTCTGGCCAACTTACAGTTAAAAATGTGTATGATGGCTTAGAGACAAAACAATGGAAAAATTCAATTGGAGGATGGAGGAATATTTGATGGTTATGGGACTGTCCTCTAAAAATCAAACTCTTTGTTTGGTTGGCTGCAAAAAATAAAATTCTCACTTGGGAGAATTTACAACTTAGAGGACATATTGGGCCAAGTCTCTGCTATGTATGTAATAGTAATTGGGAGTCTGTAAATCATCTGTTTGTAGATTTCCCATTTATTATTTCTATCTGGGATAGAATTAAAGTAGCAAAATCTCTTACAACTGGGTGGAACGGTCCAACAGTAGCAAAGTGTTTTAAAAATTGGAATGTCCAAAATCGATCATATCCTACTATGTCAGCCTTTATTTGTTGGTTTATTTGGCTAGAAAGAAACTTATCCATCTTTGAGTCAGGAAATCCTTCGATTCAGAAGGCGGTCTACAAAACATTAGGTGCAGTGGGTGAAACCAAGAAAAAGGTAAAAGAACATATTTCGAGAGCGCCTGCTAGTGTATCACTTGGTCAAAGTATTATTGGGTGGTTTGATGGGGCTGCACAACAAAATGGTAAACAAAGTGTGGCAGGAGGGGTGATAAAGATAAATGGACATTCATCATATAAATGGACATTAAATTGTGGACATGGAACAAATACTAGAGCAGATCTTATGGGGGTATGGGCATTACTTACATTGGCATCTCGGCTCTCATTCTCAGATATTCTTGTCCATGGAGACTCTAAAATAGTCATAGATTGGTTGAAGGGTAAATGTACATTACAGGTGGTCACCCTAGACTACTGGAAGGAAAGGATCGCTGATCTTATCAAGCTCTTCAGGAATATTTATTTTTCTCATGTTTATAGAGAAGACAATCAAGAGGTGGAAAATTTATCCAAATAGGTTCTCCAGAAGAAACTGAGGATTATTGCATACTATCTATGTGAAGAGGGCCATGAGGGTCCAACTACATTCTTAACTTTATATTAGAAGTCTTTGGAGAGGCTACAATGAGCATTTGTGAAGATTTTGGGGTGCCCTTTTGTTTAGCATTATGTTACGGGTAATATGTATTGTCTTTTGCATGATTATGTAATTTTGGTTCTATTAGAGTTTAGTGGGAGAATCTACAGGGTTTTTGTTCCCACAAAACATTTTAGGTGATGTAACAATCTAAGGTATCCAAAGGGTTATTTTGATGTAAAATTTTGATATATGATCAGTTTATTATTCAATATAAATATAAAGCCATTTTTTTTGTGAAAAAATATTAAATTGTATATTTCCTAGTATATAAAGCATTATATGTTTTGTCTAGAAAGAAAGTTTTAGATAAGATGGTATGTATCATAGCATATAAAGTATTAAATGCTTTGCTTAAAGAAGTATATATTTTTAAGGATTCAAATCACAAACTCTTATGAAAAGTGACTAATAATTTAATTATAATTAGAGAATGATGATTCAAAATGGCATAGGCTAAAGTCCAAACGAAATGAACTTTTTCCGACAACCCTTTTCCAGCGTTCAGACTCTCGTCATTGATCACCTCCGAGCTCCAGTGGGTTACCGGTCCCATCTCGCGGCCCCTTCCTCCATCGTCCCGTCTTCTCTTCTATCGACCCCATACCATCCATACATCATCAACATCTCATATCCCATTTCTGCATTCAACAACTGCCATCAATTCGGGGCCTATCTCTCATTCAATTCACCACCTATCTCTCATTGCGTCCCGCGCCCGTCTCATTACTCTTGTTTTACATTTTCAAATCTGAAGGTGAATGTCGGCCCAATCAAAGGGCAGCTCCGTCTAACTTGGATCTGTGTAGTGGTATTGATCTCCATCAAAAGGTAGGTTATTTTTTTGCTGCTCGCGCCTCTAATGTTTGTAGCTTTTTAGTTGCTTGTACAAAAGTTGTTGATCAAGTTGTTGATCAATGCAGTAATTTGAACTCAATGTCTGGTTTCGGTTTCCCTATATATTTCTTCAAACTCTTAATTTTCAACCAAGAATACATGATCTCCATCTCTAATGACTCTGATATCATTGATTGTGTACATTTTATGCTTGTATCCAATTGTTCGAGTTCGCCTCTTTCCCAATACTCCCCCAGTATTGTTCGAGATGAAATGGGCCAAATAATTGAGAGTCATTAAAAATAAACCCGATCCTGAGTCTTTATTCATATAAGAAAATAAACCCGATCCCGAGTCTTTATTCATATAAGAAAATAAACCCGATCCTGAGTCTTTGTTCATCCAGAATCTCCGTTAACAATCTTAGCGTAGTCGAGTGGCATCGGTGCACAGAGCAGGGATTTTGAAAATGTTGTTGTAGTGCAAATTGGAATGTTGTTCGTTGTATTCTACTGTAACATTTTCAATAATCCTGCACTAAGCAGCGGGTCATTAATGCATGTGCGATCAGAAGTGTCACAACAACTTCTCGTCAAATGGCGTATACAACGTCCGGGGGATATTTATAGTGGAGTTGTGGAAAGAGTAGAAAAATTAACTCTGTTTTTTAAGGCAAGGAAATATCGACTTTCCAGCAAAAATGGATTATCCGATGGTATGTAATACGTGCAGTTAAATTATGAGTATATTACACTTTGCAGAAACCCGCTTGTAATGGATTATCGTAACCATGTAATGCGTGTAGATAAATTTTGAGTATTATTTATTACAATTTCTAGAAACCTTCAAATCTAGCAGGTGAAATTTTAATTTGAAAATTATTATATGACATTCCCTCATAGATCATAGCAGTGCTTTTTAAATTTATAGTAACATAAACGACAAAATTTATCAAAGATCGAGAAAAATATATTCGTAGGTCAAATTTTAATTTAAAAAGTAGTATATCAGTGAACCTATTAAAGACCCTCAACACTGGAAGACCCTCAACAACTGGTAGTATTATATAGGCTTGAATGTTTTGCAATCATTTGATTTTGCATTTGTCTGATTATGATTAAGAAGTCTCCAAAGATTATTTCATGATTTTATTAATGATAAAAGGCTACTCTTATTCAATACATACCTTTTTTCTATTATTAATATAAATTGCAAAAATGATTAAAAATCCCAAAAATAAAAACAAATTAAGAAATAGACTTTTTATAAATTCAAAGATGGATAAAAATGAACCTATGTTCATTTATTTTAATAGATTTATTTCTTTGTATAAGTACTTATAAATCCAAGTTTAAGATAAATATAACTTTTGTTTTTATTTTTTAATTTTAATTTTAGGATTTTTATTTTATAATTCACATTATAATAGTTATGATGACTACCTTACATTATTTAGATTAGGCGTAGGATAAAGTCCAAACAAAATGGACCTTTCCCGGTGGCCCTTTTCTGACTATCCGTCTCCTGTCGTTGATCACCTTCGAGCCCCGACCGACTACCCATCCCATCTCGCGGCCCCTTACAAAGTCCCATTCCGTCGTCGTCTCTTCCTTGAGCATCATCCCATACCATCCATCATCCTGTTTCCTAAGTTCAATTCGCGTCATCAATTCACCACCTACCTCTCATTTGAACCTCTCATTCATTATTGCATCATGCCCGTCTCATTCCTCTGCTTCTGAACCATTTTGAGGACTCAGGGATACTCGGGGAGAACTCTGTACTGGGGAGAAATCTGAACCGAATTCCAGATTATACTCAATAGAGTGAGGTATAATATTCACGATTTGTTTTTTCTGGCTATTGGACTCTGTCTCTATGCCAGCTCTGATAATTTTTCGAAATTTTAAAACCATTGATCGCTCTGATCGTTTATCGAAATGTCAATTTTAAAACCATTGATCGCTCTTTCATTTAATTTATTTATCATGTATCATGTGCTTGTTTTTTTTCCAAGAGAAAATTGCTCCAATTTATAAAAGGTATAAATTTGTTACAATGCAAAGTTGCTCACCAAAACAAAGGTCCGGAAAACCTACCAGTCAGTAGGAAACACCCATCAAACCAGTCAAAGTAAATCTGCCGGAATGAGAGATAACTGAAATCAATACCTCCACATAGGCATCAGCAAAATAATGAAAGATATCCCACTCATTCAAAAACATTTATGGATGTGGAGGGACTCTCTCTCCCTCCATCTCGGTGAAAAATCGAGAGACGACCGACAGCTCCCTTTAAGGCCCTTTTGGAGAGAACGTCCGCCTCTGTATTGAAAGATCTAGGGATATGATGAAAACTGACTCCCGAGAAAGTTTTAACCAGCTTCAAAATTTTATCCATCCAGCTATCATTGTGGACTGATTGTAGCTTTGACTTCTGTGAAATCCAGTCAATGATTAAACGCGAGTCCCCCAGGACGTGGAGATGGCTAATAGACCAAGCAGATGCCAGGTAGAGGGCTGCCCAAAGGCCCAATAGCTCAGCACGATTATTGGTGCCAGCACCACAGTTTAAATACCAGTAAGTGACCCTGGAAGAGTGAGATTTGTAAAGGCCCCCGGCCCCACAGCAGTCTCCACTCGCCCTGGCAGCACCATCAAAAAAGGCAACTGTAAAGCCATCCAAACATTGTACATCGCAGACAGTTAGTTTGGGGGGTCTTGTTGGAGGCTGTTTCCAGTTGTATGTACCCAGAAAATTCTGAACCACCGAATGCAACGTTGGTGGACGGGAGTCGAAAATGGCACGATTTTGGGCAATCCAGATCTGCCATGACACCAGGGCCGGTAAAGATTTTGGTGCCGTGGACTGTTCCAGCCACCTGGTGTAGCTGTTTGAGAGAGTGTTGCCAATCCAGTTCAGCTGCAGCGAGAGATGGCTTAGCACCCGTGACCACACCATCTGTGTAAAGGGACAGTGAACCAATAGGTGGTTTATGTCTTCGGTCACTCTACAGCAGAGAAAACAATAGCTCGGCCCCACCCACCCCCTTCGGCGAAGCATGTCCCAGGAAAGCAATTTCTCCTTACCCGCTAGCCAAATAAATAGTTTAATCTTTAGAGGGATCGCCCAGCGCCAAATGTGTGAAAACCATGAGCGATCAACAACCAAATTCTTCTGGTTGAGAAGTGCAGCATAGAGATTCTTGACAGTCAGGTTTCCTGTGGCGTCTCCTCCGACCCATCGCAAGGTATCAGGACAAGTTGAGAGAGAAATTCCAGCTTCTTTGAGGGCCGCGATGTATAGATTCCATTCACTTGCAGCGGATCACAAAGTTGAAGATCCCCACTATCCAGCCATCTGTCAGGGAGGGCGCAGCTTCCTGTTTGTAAATTTATCTGGTTAAGATGAGTGAGGTTTTGGTTCCGCAGAAGAGTCCTCAAATCGGAGGAGAGGAGGGACCTGTCGCCCAGACCAAGTATCTTGTCACATCCTAAACGGACCTCAGTTCCATCTCCTGGATTCCACACAAGCCAATGTAGAATAACATAGTTTGAAGAAACCATTCCTTTCCAGAAAGATGATGCTGATCTCAACTGAAAAGCGGGCTTACAGATCCAGCGAGCAAGCGGCCTGGAACCCAAATATTTGTCAGCGATTATGAGAAGGCAGGTGCACAATTCGTTTCGGTTTCATGTGCTTGTTATTATTGCAGGTGAGGCACATTAATAACATGATGAGTAGGTCAATACGCAGTCTGTGATAAACATAGATAATTTGAAGGTGAATGTCGGCCCAGTCAAAGGGAAGCTCCCTCTATCTTGGATCTGTGTAGGGGTATTGATCTGAATCAACAGGTAGGTGCTTCTTCCGCATGACCATTAGTCCATTGATACAAACATCATTCCACCAAGTAGAAGCATGAACATTAATCCACTAAACAGAATCTAAGTAAAAACCTCAAGTCAAGCATGAATTTTAGTCCACTGAACATCCGTCTACCAACACTCTAGACATTTGCTTCTTGATTGTATCCTCTAGGCAAAACCTCTGGAGCTATATAGAAGGAGCTGCCTAGAGTTCCATTGAGTTTCTGCCCTGTTTCAAATGGAGAAGAATTAGTTAGGCATGAAGCTAAAATAATATTAACAATTCAAACTCAAACAAAGGAAATGTTGCAGAACAAGACTATATTAATATGGCACACTTGGGATAAAACATCATTCTTCTATTAGGAAGAAAACCAAAGTTACATACATACCTACCTAAATATAAAATAATTGAAAAATTTATAGTGAATCCTAAACTCTGCACCATCCCGGCCATCATCATGAATAGTGAATCCTTAAACATGAAACCTAAACCTATGATCCTAAAGTAATAATTAGTAAACTGAAACCCCTAGAGCAATAAAAGCTGATAATTATATTTGGTAATAAATCATGACCCTCTAACCCTCAGCCTTAAGCCTTATAAACATTCATCTTCTATTTTAGATATGAACACCATGAAAATTACATCAGCGGGACAAAAGCTCTGTTACATCATCAGGCCAAAGATTCGAGTATGCCAAATGCCCTTCCCTCTATAGGAAAGGAGTACAAATATCAGCATTGGCTCCAATGCTGAGACAATTTGTATATTTTCTTAATACCCTTATCCTCACTGGAATCTGCAATGCTAAATCTGATTTGAAAACTTTGGTTTCCCCAAATACATTTCAAAAACTTAAGGCTAAAAAACATTATAGACATAGAGAAAGACATTATAATCCAATGGGACAGGTATACGTTGTAAGATGACCACTATTGACTAGAGTGGGTAGAAAATGCATTGACGGAGAATCCCAATGAAATGTAGCTTCAATACTAAAAATTTCAAAACTATATATGCTAGAACACACAATAGAGAGAAAACCGTGTAACCCAATCAGATAATTATACATTGTAAGATTGATAATTACTCCTAACTAGAGTCGGTAAAAATTCTTACATTTTCAAATTCTGAAAGCTAAAACACGCGATAGAGAGAAGACCTTATAACCCAATCGGACATATATACGTTGTAAGATGACCAATACTAACTAGAGTAAGTAGAAAATATATTTCCATAAAGACACATGTTGTTGTTAACAAATAATTCAACAAGAAGCAGGGGAAGCCATGAGATAAACATAAGTGAAAAAACATTGTTCACACTTCCATCAAAATCACTTCAATTGTAAGATAAAAGAAAATAATGATGATGATGCAATTATTTTATGGTCCACTAAGTCCATCTCTCAAGACATCTAAGGATGAATGAAGGAAACTCAATATTGAATGTTGTCCAGAAGAAGAGCCGAGGGGGAATCCAAAATGTCTGCTGAGTTATTGTATGAAAGGGGTCAAGCATTGTTTAATCTTGGATGGTCTCTTTGTTTGTTGGTAATGGATCTAGTCTGGAAATATTGTTGAGGTCATTGGGGAGGGGGGATGCTCCTTTTGGTTGACATAGATATAAAGTAAAAAATAATGATGCTATCAATTTGTCTCTGGGCCCCTAGCTAATGGGAGCACCATAAAGAATGAAGTAATCCTTTGGGTGGAATCTAGTCTAGGAGGAGGTTCAAGAGCATAGTAACGGAGCTTGAATCCCTTCTACATGTATAAGGTTAGGCATCTCTAGAGGTGTTTGGAGAAAGTGGAGAGGGTCTGAGCTCCTCAAAATAAACAATAGAATTTCCCACAAGTATTTTAATAGATGGGGCAGTAGAAGATCAAGTGCTCTATTGTCTTGACCTCTCGAATATGGGACACTTGGAAAATCTTGTTCGTTTGGGCAGTGTGGTGATTTGTCTCAACCCAAAGTCAATATGAACCCACCTAGAACTAGCCAAGGGGAATGCAAAGAAAGTGCACCCACTATTGAGATGTGTATGGGGGTTGGATGATGAGTCTATCTCTTGCCTCCATGCAATACTCAACATAGAAGGCCATCTTTGGATCTAATGTTCCCTTGGGGTTTGTTTAATTGACCTATTCAAACTTCTTGTAAATGTCATCTCAGATGATCCTATTCAACTCCTGCCTCCTAGGTAAGAGGTGGCTAGGTGCATCTAGGGAGTATCTAAACAGAGGAATATGGTCCATTGAAATACCCACTAACTCCAAAAAATGATTGTAAAATCATTTGTCTTTTTAAAATAATTTTTTTTGTAAAGTTCTATCATTTAATTAGTTTGATTTTTTTACAAGTTTGTCCTCTTTGTTTGTAAATGGTTGGTCACATGTTTTTCAAAAAAAATTAAAGGTTCTAGAGCATTTTTAAGTGTGGAATGGGGCATTTTAAATCTCGAGAAAGTTAACTTTGTTTCTCTAAAAATGTACTCGACAATTTAATTTGTCAATTCCTCAAAAAAGCAACACTTTGTGTGGCAAGAGGGAATTTGAAGGGCATGTAAGATGGTCACACAAGGTTCTTTATCTTTAAATTTTAAATAAACAAACATATTTATGGGTGCGTGTTATCATAGAGAACACCAACATAAAGGGAGTCTTAATCGTCCCGTTTCTTATAGAAATAAAAGTTTTTGGGGAACCAAATCCTCTCGAAGTGGGGAGGTATTTTCCAACATGGATCATTCTATATTTTTTTCATCATTTTGGGTACTTTTTGGTGTATAAAATAGAGTTAAGGACATGTACAGTATAGTTTAGGGTTGATCATAATTCGGTGTCTTGGGGCCCTAAAACTTTCAAAGTTTGTTTTTGGCATTATGAAAGTATCTGGGGTTAAAACTTCACAATTCTAGTTCACGACCCCTCACTGCTATTCTACTTGTCAGAGATTTCCAATGGTCCAAATAACACCTAAATTGAATTTTGTATGAGGGAGTTATGCCTTTGTAAATTTGAACTATTATTTGACAATTGTAATATCAAAAGGATCTAAAAAGAGAAAAAGGAATTGAACTTCGATGGTGCTTCCTATTTTTCCACTCGGTATTCTTGCAAACACTGCTTTTGTGTTAAAATATTTGATATGTCACTATAATTTTTTATTAACGGGTGGCCACATGGTTTTTAGGTATTCATTCAAAATGGGTAGACAAAAGAAATGTAATATTGTAATGGGCCTTGAGGTCCAAGACCCAAAAGATAAGTCAACGTTTTCTAGCAAAGATTTAACCTGGACTTAAGTATATAGACAAGACAATCCTTTATTTGATTGTGTTGCATGAATCCATTTAGGTAGAGTTCCTTATTTTATTAGAGGGGAGGAAAGTAATCTCGATGATCCTTGTACTTTCTTACCGATAGTAAAAGAAAACCAACACAAAGGGATAACGCTCACAAGCAATATGAGATGTAAGTATATCACAGTCACATGGTTCTTACATTTCTAACTGAGTTTTTATTTTAGTTGGTGCATGCATCTTATGACTTGGTATATATATGATCACAAATGGTTATTCATGAATGAATATATATGATTTTGTGATAAGGTGTTGTAATTTGTAGTGAAGTTACTCATGTTCATATGGCCCAGAAGATAAAAGAGAAAAACATTCAAATACATGCAGGAGCTCATTTGTAAAGAAGAGGGGATGTCAATATCACTTTATTGTGAATGTAAAGAATAAATACCCTGAAATAACAATACTTACATACAACACATACAAGCATGAATATGAGGAAGGATGGCCTTGTCATGGTCGACATGACAAGTCTGGGGAGGCTAGGTCATTACGTAAACCTAGGCTTTCAAGAGAAATTGTCTCTTTTGTAGAAAATTGTTTTTTTATGGAAGTGCTAATTGATGTTGTATATGAAAAGCACGTTCAACGACATCTTGACATGGATGCAGAAGATCGTTGTAGAGATTTTTTATTAACTAGAAAAGATGTTGCAAATATTTATAACCTCTTGATGAAAGGAAAATATCAACTTGACAAGAAAGATGAAATGAGTGTTAACCTATGGTATCAGAAACAACCAGATGATTTTTTGTTTTCTCAGAAGCCCAATGGTCCAAATTTTCCTTTTATAATTGTCATTCAAACTAGATGGATGTTGGATCAAATGGTGAAACTATCTCATGATAGTTTAATAGGAATGGATTCAACTTTCGGTACCAATAAATATGGGGTAAGTTGAATTTGAAAGATTGAATGATTGTTTGGGTAGTGACTCATTGTGATTGATAGCTTAAACTTTGAATTTGAGTTTTATTGAATATCACAGTATCAATTGTACACACTTGTGGCCTTTGACGACCAACAAAGAGGGGTACCAGTTGCATGGGTCGTGACATCTCGAAATACATCATTTGATATTGTGACATGGTTGAAGCCATTAATGGATAGGTGTTATCAATTTCGCCCCAAATGGAAAGTCAATGCATTCATGGTTGATGATGCATTGGCATAAATCGATGCTTTGAGGTAAATTTCATTTGATTTTTTTGTGACTTGTATTTATCTTGTAAGATTATCTGACATAAATGCATTGAATCCTATAGGAGGGCCACACAGTGTTGAGTGATATTGTGTATTTGGCACGTATGGAGGGCATGGAAAAAATATATCTACAGGTTGGCCTCTACTTCAGATCAAGCAAATGTTATTCTCTACAGGTTTAAGTTATATTATGAACTCTTGCCCCAATGTTGAATCAGTGGTCGAACATGTGGATAATTTTTTCACTGATTTTGCAAATGAGAAAAAGTTCTTGGATTATTTTCATAGAAATTGGCTTACGGGTAATAAGATTTGTAAGTTCACATACTCCACTTTCTTGTTTTTGTTTTTTCACTTCCACAAAGATTCTCTTTGCACTAACTTAGTTCTTTCAATTAGGGATGTGGGTTAAAGGTTGTCATAATTTCCGTCATGCAAATCAAGAGACAAATAATTCTGTGGAGGCATACCATAACTTATTGAAGTCCAAATTTCTATCTGATCAAAGAAAGAAATGTGCTTGTATAATGGATTGGTTTATATATATGTTGTTGATACATGTAAGCCGTATTATAGATTCAAAGACATTTTGAAAGAAGAAGGATATTTGAATAACCACAAGAAGGAGAAGTTGTTTGAATCCTCAATGGAGAAAGATAGAAGAAATCCAAATGATGATTATTGGCCCCATGAAAGCATATCCCATGCATACTGGGTGAGGAGTCAAACCGATCATGACAAAAAATACCTTTTGACATAGTATCACAATAATTTTATGGTGTGAAAATGTCCATGGTCTATTCGTGGCAACACCTGCAAGTATACCATAAAGGTGAAGTGGTTGTACTTCCTGTCAAAGGGTTCAGATCCATCATTGGATCAGAATGCAGGGCCTAATATATTTGATGATGCAACACCTAATTCATTCAACGATCCTCTCGATATAATTATGGAGACATCAATGAATGATGCAAATGTTGACACAACTCCTGTGGCCATTGGAAGTCTTGATCAAGATGATGAGGCACTTCGATTGGCTAGGGATGAATTGTTGGGATACCTAGATGTGCTTCGAAATAGTCCTCCCGCTACTTTAACGAACACCTGAGAGATGGTGGAATTAATTAAAAGAATGTTGGATGAGGCCAATAATCGACACATATTGGATTTTAATTTCACACTTTGGTTGAGTGCTTTTGAGTCATCTCTCAAGAGAAAGAAGAGTTTCCTTAGCCCTACAAATAAAAGGAGAAGAAAATAAATAAATAGAGTTTTAGAAATTGATTTAAATGTCCATCCCTCTGAATATGAACCATTCCAGTTTGAATCTCTCAACAAACGAGGATGTCCTCGCTCAAACAATGTATCTCCTATTGTCCCCGGTAGGTTGGATTAAGTGAGAAGATTTATTTGTTTAGGATTTTTTGTGTACCCATCCTCATTTTTGACTTGTAGTGTTATGATGATTATAGATGTGAAACATTCCGCAGTTGTGGCTTCAACCCGAGAACGTAGACAGATACGATGCCATTCTAGTTCTCCTACTATGCCAGATGTATTTGATGTAACCAAATTTTAGATACTATAGTGTAATTTATTTGATGCTACGATGGAATTTGACCAAAATTACATCGTTACATTACAGATGGAGGAGCTTCTCATGTTGATCTTCCTCCTTTGGAACATGTTGGGCCAATTGGCAACTCTCAAGTTGTTAATGTGAAAGGTTTGACATGTAGGATTTGTTCATATCTCTTTAATATTGGCTTTCATAAATTTTTGTTCTCAATTTTATTTTAATTACTATATCAGATGTTGTTAACCTAATGTAATGATGTTGACTATATATATTATAGGTAATTGTAGAAGGCAAATACTTTTTGGTGTTGAATTTTGAAGAAAAGTCTTTGCAATTGTTTTATTTTGAGGTAAGGTTGCATAGTTTGAAGAAACCTATTCCCTTACTGTTTAAATTACATTAGCACCATAGAGTGCTAGTCTTACACCTGTATTCCTTTCTGATTATCGATGCCTTGAAAACATGCTTGCAAAGGTCATAACATTGTTTAAACATTAGAAGATCAACATTGTTTAATCATCATGTGAGGCCTTCCCAAAAGTTCTTTGATATTTTGTTGAGGGCTCTCTAATTTGAAAAACTTGGTATTTTGAGTCCTTGCTCATTCGGTTAAGGAATTAAATCATTGATGTAAGTTTTCTAGTTCTAAAATCCACCCATGTTGGACTTTATTCACTACCACCCTAAGCAATTTCATTTTTGAGCCTATCCTAGGGTGAATGACATTGTTAGTAGACTGCTCTTTTTTCCCCAGAAAATAATTCGTAATTTCATTAATTTGGTACAAAATTACATTCGTAGATATATATTGACTATGAAGAAATAGCCACGAAATAGCCACATATATATTGTCTTGATGGAGTCACTTACATTACTGAAAGTTTAAAAAAAAATAACAGTTGTGTCATAAAGCCAAAAAACCCCTCCTTTCCCACTTTTCACATACCGAGTCATAGTTTCTCACATACCATATACAATAAACAAAAACACGATTCTTATATATCGATTTACAATTATGCGAATACAGGTAAACCCCATTTTCTTGCTAAGAGTTCCAAGAAGAGAGGAAGCTCTCCTATAGTAGACCATCGTGAAAAGGTTTGTGGTAATCAAAACTACCCCCTACTGAATGTTCAGTTATGTGCTAGCTACCATATTCTAACCGCAAGGCTTCTTTGGAAAGCCTATCAACCATTTTGTTCTGTTCCCTGTAGATGTGAGAGAAAGATATGGAGTCAAAAGTAGTGATAATCCTTAGGACTTCCTCAAGTATAGGCATAAGACGAGAAATATGAAAAATTTGAATCTGGTTCACCCAATTGATGACTAATAAGGAATCTCCAAAAACCTGTAAAGTTTTGCAACCTTTTTCCACAACAAATAAAAGTAACAGTTTTAAAGCCATAATCTCAGAGAAATTGTTTGTACCAGCACCCAACCTAGCCCTGAGTAGAAAAAAACGAAGTNCAAGTCCGCTCCTTGTCAATTTGTTCCTCCTAAACCCCTCGAGCATTTCCAAGACCCACCCTAACCACCGGTTTTAAGTGTGCAAGGATTCCAAGAAAATTGATAGCCACACAGAGTGGTGATTAGACCTCATCCCGAAAAAGTGAGGAGTTTCGAGCAAGCGAAATCCCCCATGCAACAGTGAAGGAAAAAGCCTTGATATCCTATGGAGCCCTCAGCGAGAGCCAAACCTCCAAGGCCTCCTCAAAGGATGCCCCTTTCCAGCCACCAATGGAATTGTTCAAACTATTTACTTCCACCCACACTAAATTGGTAAAAGGACATCGTATTAATAGATGATCAATAGTCTCCTCCTATTATTTACATAGCTAACACCAGCTTAAATCAATGAATTCTCTCTTCTGTAGATTTTCTCACATTGGAAATTTATTCTCCAGAATAGACCAGACCAGAATTTTCCCTTTAGTTGGGCACCTTTGTTTCCAGATTTTTCTCCACCACCACTTTACGTATTGTTGCAAAAGTTCAGTACTCAATTGTACATAACCACATTTTGGGGTGTAAACCCCTCTTGAATCCCCATCCCAAAGGAGTTCATCATCCCGATCGGCAAATGAATATTTTCTCTCGTGAAAGCACTGATATACTAGTCCCAAGTAAATACATCAGCCCCTACTAAGCCCAACATTCTCTCATCTTTCCAACCTTGGTTCCAAATATTTAAGGTGAGAGGTTCCCCAACCTGTTCCAGATAGAAGTACCCCCCTCGATCCAAAATTAAGAATAATTCTTTAGGGATTATGTGGTCTCTAGAACTGCCTGCCTAGGGGTCGCGGCCAATCCTAAGCAAGGTTCTAGACCCAACTCACCAGGATAAGACATTACCAACCACTTCAAAATCATTTAGTACAACCTTCCACATAACATAGATCCCTGTCACTTGTAGTCCTAGGTTCCTGAGCCACTCCAACAAAGAGAGTGGAGCCACATATTTTTGGATGACTACATTGGTCCATAAATTTTTTGTGGAAATCAACCTCCACGCTAATTTTTCTGCTAATTCTTTAGAAAACAGGAAAATGTTCTTTAATCCCCAACCCCCAAGATCTTTCGGTTTTGCAATTCTCTCCCATCGGACCCATGGCATCACCTGATTCTCCTTCTTTCCCCTCCATAGATAAGAGAAAGACATTTTTCTAGATTTTTCCAGAATACCCTTTGGAATCCGAGAGAGGGACATCCAATAAACTGGGATTTCCTTCAGTATTGATTTGATCAGTACTAATCTCCCAACCCTAGACAACCATTTATTACTCCAAACCTTCAATCTTTTTTCCAATTTTTCCAAAAGCCACATCCAGTTAATGTTCCGATAATCATTGGGTTTTAAGTGAAAACCTAGATATTGCAATTCCTCATCCATCCCCTGCAACTAGAAAGGGAGATGATCCAAGAAATGTTGAATAACATATGCCTCAACCAGAGAAAAGAGAATACTATATTTATGTTCATTAACTCGCATACCAATTGCTCTTTTGAACAGGGTCAGACCCTCAATTAAAATGTCAGCTTCTCTCTTCGTGCCATCACAAAAAATTAGGATATCGTCAACAAAGAGTAAGTGTGTGATGTACATGGGAACATGGTGTATATGGGAACATGTTGTACCTTTCCGTGCTATGATATGTTATTGAAAATATAGTATATGCTCCAAGGCATGAATTTCTTAGCTTCTTGAGATGAGTTTGCACTCGGTTAGACTACTTAATGTTGCTATTTTTTATAATATTGGGACTGTATGCCCTCAGGGCTAGTAGTTGTCTCGGACTTAGTGATTTTTAGTATTCTGAAATGTTTTGACGCCTTGTGGAGGGTAATTTTTGTGTGCGCTTAGCCCTTACGAAATGTACTTTCTTTTTCATGATGAAATAGAAATTGTGAGTTTTACCTTAGGAAAAAAATCAAGAGGTGAGTGAAATATTGAAATATTCTTCTATAGCTTGCATCTCTTACTTTGAATTTGTAACGTCCCCTTCGTTATGTCTATGAATAACGAAGTTCAATGGGAATTTTTTTCTTTTTCTTTTTAACAAATAAGAAATTTACAACATCACCTAATTCATATCAATGCAAAAACACATGACATCATAACTAAGGTGACACATGATCAAAATATAAACAAACTCTACAATATCATTACGGAACGAAATTTCAAACCATAATGCCAACCAATCTCATCATATTATCACCAATAACAATAATTTTGCCGAATATAAAACTGCTTTCTACTTCACCATTAAAATCATACCGTTGC
>ML778541.1:67340-81865 GCA_009831015.1 Picea engelmannii | reverse complement strand
CAACAATAGTAAAACATCCTGTCATCAATCATGACGCATCATCATCAAGGTTAAGTGGTTCATCATCATAAAATCCAGATCACTTGCGAGCAAGTGTCCTCAAAGAATAAGTTTTGTCAGTGCGCCAGAGCGGGATGTTACAGAATTTTTCAAGTTGGAAATTGTAGTGTATATCAATAGAAGTTTTTGCAACGAGTTGTTTTTTCATACGAGAATGTTGAATTGTTTCAAATCTTGAAGTTTCTAAATCAAATTAGTGTAATTTCCAGCACTTTATTTGTGCATAGTGGGCACCATTTGTTTTCAAGAATCCAATGTCCAATGCAAGACATAAATCCTCATACCTATTATTGATTAAAAAGTGACGTGTATTGAGAAAATGAATTATGAAATTTGTAGATTTATTGAAAAATGAATAATCTTTGTAGATATGAGTTATATGAAAAATGAATAAATGCCCCTGAATTATATGTTTCAAATTTCTTTACCACGTATCCTAATCATCCACTTTCCAGTCAAGTATGTCGCTCCAGAAAATACACCTCCCCACAAATTTGCATTTCTTTCCACAAAGTGATCCAATCCAATAACCACAGAGGCATGGATTTCCTAAAAAGATGATGCAATAATCAATCCTGTCAGATAAAATGCACAAACCCGCTAAAATCTAGAAAGAATACTGAATTTGATCCAAAAATAAATGTTTTGATTATCACCTTTCTGGGGTAAATCTTGTAAAGTTCTTTATGAAACGAATATTACCAGACAAATTGTTGTAGGAGATATTTCTGTGAAACAAATGAACCATTTCCAGTATCAATCAATACAAGGAGTAGAAATATGGAGATTACTTCCTTTGGAATTTCACGATGAAATGAACCTAAAATAAGGGGTGTGATTCAGACGAATTCTTATAGTTTAGTAAGGATGACACAATTGGTCAACTTGTATGGCACCTCCCCTGATAAACTATTGTTATTCAGTATCTTGTATATGATCCATCTCCAGAGTTATTTTTCAGGATAATTGTGAACCTATTAAATAAATCGTATATTATGGATCAATCCAAGGAACTTACAGTGAGACCAAATTCTGTAGATGTCCAAGTTCTTGAGGAATAAGACCTGATAATCAATTAGTAGAGAGGTCTCTACATTGAAAAGATATCACACTATGTTATTGTTTTGTTCAAGTGGCAGGAACAAGACTATAGCACACCTTTGCAAGCTACACAAATCAAGTACAAAGGACTTACATATCCCCGATGCTTCTCAGGTTTCCAAATTATCCTGGGAGAAAAACACTCAGTTTATTTCCACTCAAGTTCCTTGAATTCACAATCCAATAGAGATCACAAGGATTAATATAACACTCACGCATAAATACTTGGTTTGTTCTAAAAAACACTCTACAAACAAAAGCTTACAATTTTAAAAGATGTTTCAAATCCCCAACAGATCCCGAAATAGGTCCAAAAATATCATTTTTGGAGAGGTCCCTAAACATTCACATCAGATCACATATCAATCAAAATGTATATTCTACCTTTAGAGCAATTATATTTCTGGATGAAATTTTAACAGGATCCTTGGAAGCTTAATCGAGACACCAAAAAAACAAGAACTCACAGTGTGTCTAGATTTACAATATATCCCATCTCTATAGGAATTACTCCCTTGATGTTGTTGGAAGATAGATTTATATAAAAGCCACAACAAAAACTATTAATCACTCTGAATGTGCTTCTAATGCAATTAACGGTTCATTATGTCATAGTTTAATCACATTGGTTGTGGCCTACAAACACTTACAAATAAGTTAGGCTGGCAAGTTTACGAAATTCCAGAGGAATGTTTCCATTCAAACGGTTGCCATGCACATTGTTACACAACAAAGAACAAGAGAAGACACAACCTCAATATTGTTAGACATATGCTAAGAATATTTCCCACAATTCTCCACTAGACTTGAAGATTATAATACTTACTAGTAGTTAAGGGCAACACATGAACTAATGTTCTCTGGGATCAGACCTTCAAGTTGATTTCTGGCAAGATTTATGTCCCAACAAAACACAACCTAGTATTGTTAAATACTTGTAGCAAGAATCAATAGTCAATTATTATAGTGTAGTGTATAACTAAATTTGAATATATTTCTACCATTATTGTTCGCATTTTCTAGAAAAAAGTAGACAAAAACTTACAATTCAAACATATGTTCCAACTTCCCCAGCTCAGGTGGAATCTACCCTGTAAGCTGAATGTCATTTAGCTACCTGCATATCCATGCAATTAGTCACTACCAATGGGATTTTTCTAAGCATTCAAATCTAATTTCTTTTTTCATGGTATACATAACAGGGATGATTTTAAGGATGGAAATTTATTTTAAAATGTAGAAATCTGGGCGAATCTTACTAATCCTTCATATGCCAACTATAAATGTTTGGCGATATTTTTGTAAAAATATTCAATTTTCTAAGGATTTTATATAGTTTTTATAAAATTTTGGCGATTTTAAGGTAAAATAATTTTATCCTATATAATTTGTGTGAAATTTTTTTAAAATAGCAAATCTCATTTTTGGAAAAACCATGGAAAATTAGCCCATGAGCGAAATTTAGCCCCTAAAATCATCCATGATACATAACTACAGATGCGATTTAAATCTCTTACAGGTAGCTCAACTTTGTCATGTTCCCCAATTCTGGCGGAATAGATCCTGTGAGATTATTACTGTGAAAATATCTGAGAAGTACAAAGGAAAGAGCAAGAGAATCGACTTCTTGAAATTGGAAATAAAATAAAGTACCCAGAGGGTACAATTCAAGCATTCCAGTGTAAGTCAAATTGCCTAGGGACGGAGGAATTGTTTCAGTAAGATGATTATCACTCAAATCCCTGTAATAAATATATCGATGTATCAGTACACTAAAGCATAAACCAGAATTATATAATCAAATATTTGCTAGGTATCAAAAAGCATTGATCAATGAAAGAAGGAATATGAGTTGATTATGCATAAAGAATATATTGACAATATCCAATAACATTATACGTTTTTATTGAGCTAGAATTGCTTGCATTTTAAGAGCAGAGGTTACTTTCAATTAGGTTACAAGAAAATTTTGTGGAAGTTGATATTCAACAAACAATTTACTTACAGAACAGTCAGAGCCTGCATGAGGCCACTTACTTCAGGAATCCTTCCTGTCAACTTGTTTCCTTGCAGTGACCTATGGAAACCACTTCAAAATTAGGCTATGACAACTAAATGAGACAATTTAATTACATTCATTGAATAGTACATACCATGAAATTAATTACAATACTTAGACAACCTGCATGATGTCATATCCCTACTTATTTAACAAAACAATTATGATAGTTATTCTCTTTCACTAAAATAATATACAATAGAGGGAAGACGTATCAGTGATGGTATAAGACAATAGAACACAGCTTAGCTCTGGAAATTTTTACACTTACAGAGTAGCCACTTGTAGAAACCCAATGTTAAAAGGGATCTTTCCTGTGAGTTGATTGTATGACAAGTCCCTGATAAGAACACCAACCCCAATACAACAAGTGCTAAGTATGCAAGAGTCATGCATCAAAACGTATATGTCCATACACTTGTTCATTTATAACTCAGTTAGGAAAATCATAAAACATACAAAATCTCAAAGCTTGTACAGTTTCTAATATTATTGGGAATAGTCCCCGTCAAGTTGTTTCTTCGCATATCACTGCATGAAAGATTGAAATATTTAAAGGTCAAAAACATTTCATCTACTACCAATAATCTTATATGTTGAATAAGGAATCTACGTTTGACAGCTAAGTTGCTAACTTGAAATGGTGTGGATGAGTTGGGGATTGGGCTTTGTATTACATGTTGTCCAGTTTGTATTGATATTTGGAAAGGACAGACACGCACAATATTTCTTGCAACACACTTTTGACCATTTGGACATGGCCTATCTTTGGAGTCTGTCTTAGTTGAATAGGAAATGTAGATTTAACCCATCTCAGTTTGATAATATTAACCTCAATACTCCAATTTTGGTCACTGGGCAGCTAAGTTGCTAACTAGAAAATGGTGTATTTGTTGGGGTTTGTACTGATCCTGCCATGGTGAAATCTTCCTTTTAGTCTAGCCACATATAAGATTTTGCAAAAGAGAGTCATTTGAACATTGCTTACAAACTTGCT
The DNA here is from genome assembly GCA_009831015.1 of Picea engelmannii. Lineage (NCBI taxonomy): Eukaryota > Viridiplantae > Streptophyta > Pinopsida > Pinales > Pinaceae > Picea > Picea engelmannii. The sequence goes on along the minus strand of ML778541.1, from coordinate 77,648 downwards.
TTATAGTCAGTGTGGAAATATTTGGTCATTTTTCTGTGGCTTGACTTTGAATAGAACATCTTGATTGGGACCATATAGAATATAAAAAATCAATAGTAACTCTCATATTGGATTGGCCCATTCTACTGATCTATTATTTTGATATAAGACTCTATTAGCTATGGAGCTGTCATTATATTGTCTCTCTATTTCAAGAGTAGTCATAGTTTATTCTGGTCCTGCTGTTCCATGTTGTATTCACATCATAATTAATTGGGATTTTGGCATTTTATCTTTTTGAGCAATAGGGTACCTGATTTGGTTTTGGTGTTCATTTCCTATCCAATATTGTCATCCTTACTTAACTACAATATCACATTAGCCTTTTGAGTTTTAGGACATCTAATTGTTGGAAAACTGAGAGGGGGGGGTTGTGAATCAATTGTTACTGTGCTTAAAAAATTATGCCCATTTTAAACTCTTTACAAAACACTCAATCATGATCACAATACTGCAGGGAAGTAAGCAATAGAATATTCAACATCAATCACACACATGAAATACACAAAGACAGATATTCCTGAGGAAACCCATAAAGGGAGAAAACCTCTTATTCTTGATATGATAAGTAGTCTTTATTTTTTGTACATTATCATTCTTATGAGCACCAACTCATTTTGAGGCTACCACCTTTGATTTACAAGCAAAAACTTGCTGAGAGCGCCAACTCTCTTGATTCTTTAGCACCCACTAGAAGGAAGCACCAATTCCCTGAGTGTTCCAACACCAACTGGATGGAAACATCAACTTCCAGTTACACAAGAACCAACCTATATAACAGAGAACATTAGTTCTCCCTTGCACCACCCTACCACCCTGGTTTTTCTAGCTGCAACCAGATGGAAGCTACAACTCCCTATGTTCAAGCACCCAATTGAAACTCTGAGGACAACAGTCCTCCCTAGCACCTCCCTACCACCTTAAGATATAAATTGTTGCCTTCTTCAATTTATTACAATGATACATTATTTATCAACGGCTTACCAGTCTCATTACTATTCTGCTACACTGCTCTGCTCTGTCTGCATTAGTGTCTTCCTTCTCGCATATTCTTGCGCTTTCTGTTCTTCCGCTCTGTCTCTGCATGTGCACCTAGGCTTTCTCTTCATATCTCATATATGTATCTCTCTTCTATATTTTTCTTTTGCATCTTATTCTTTGTGCACCATTTCCATTCAATGCGCTATGCCTCTTCTGTTTGCTTCAACTACTGCAAACAACATGCTTCTACCCACATGAATAACTATCCAAAGAAGAAACCATCTCTTCTCTGTTTTGCGTATATTTATCATGCCAAGTCCTCTGCTAGATCATACACTCAACTCTTTTTCCTCTCTGGAGATTATTCTGAGTATGTTCTTCATCAGTGGCTGTTATCCTGATATTATTTGGCTTCTATGGCAGTTACAGTATTCGACACTTTTCCATCTGTCAATTGCCTCTATGATGAGTCTTCATTCCACTAGCAGTGACATCGAGACTCTTCAGCTCCTCTGGTGATCACCCTGAAACTCTTCGAATTATCTGGTAGATACAATCATTCTGTTCCATCAGTTACAGAGAGTCATTTTGGCTTCTTTGGCTTCTAATCCCCTTCCTTCACGTGACCATCGACGGTGACCAAACGCCTATTCAAAAGGTGCTTCCTGATCTCCCGAACTTCGAAGTGGAGCTTAGCGACGTGCTAGCTTCTCCCTCGATATGACCTTAGGCAATGAACTCATGTGACCACGTGATTGTGGGTGCGTCCAAAGGTGGTTTGGGATCAACCACTTTTCTCCCCACAATCCACCTCCAACTACCACGTACCCTTTCTCCAAAACCATGGTTTCAATTGTGGCCCGCTCACAAAAAAATAAGACATAAGCATGTTCCGGCCCCACAATGCGACAAGATCATTGATCTCACGATATTGACGGTGCTCCTGAACTGACGGTTCAGATCTATCCTCTCAAGTCTATGGATACTATCTACCCTTCCTAAATCAATGACTATGATTTTCTTCGTGATCCGGGTTTCGGGAGTTTCAAATCTCAAACCTTGCTTTTCCCATATGCCAAACTTCCGAAGTTGACAATCCACTGACACGTGTACCTCTCGGATCAACGGTCGAGATCTCCTTCGGGTCTCCAGACTTCAGAGATTTTGAATCTCAACTTCTCGTTTCTTCTGACTAGATATATTCCGAAATGGAAGATCTGCTCACGTGGGTGAGACATGTATGTAGTGTAGCAGGGTGTGGAGGCAGAGTGCAGTAGTGGAGTGTGACGTGTAGTGGGTAGTGGAGTGTGACGTCGAAGCGCGGACTCTGGAGGTGGTATGTATGAGTGGTTTGGTGGTTTAATCGGAGGGGGGGGGGTTATGCGGTAAGTGGTAATGAGCAAGGGGGTCCGATTTGACAGTAAGGTGACACATATGAGGGTCCCACATGGAAAATACCACCAACTCGGACCCCCCCCCAGTTAAAGACAGAAAGGTTAGGGGGGTCAGATATGCCCTATCAACTGTTGATCCGAGAGCCTGATTATCAGTCGTTGATATTAGCACGTCCTTTTCCTAACTCATCCTGTCCTTCCACTTTAGAATGATCTAACGACTGAAATTCACTTCGGATGATCCGACGGTCGAGAGTGTATTTCGGCTCTCTCGATCTTCGAGCTTTGGGTATTTCAAATCTCAAACTTGAAATTCTTGAGGTGAGATTTTTCTGAAGCTTAACCTCCTCACATATTTATACCCGAAAGGAATGTTGTTCGTTTGATCAAGATCTCAGATCAACAACTTGATCTGTCTGCGATTCAGCTCTTCTATCTTATCCTGTCCTTCAACTTAGAATGATCCAACGACTGACGAAAACTCACATAAATGAGATCTCAGATCTCACCTCTCTTATCTTATCCTTCCACTCAAAAATGATCCGACGACTGACAGGAATTCGGGTTTGATCCGACAGCTGACAGGTATTCAGATGATCGAGATCTCAAAGCTCAGCCATTTCTTATCCTGTCTTTCCACTAATTCAATCCGACAGTTGTCGAGTATTCCTCCTAAGCTTATCCTCCTTGCAAATCCACTGGATCTAACGGTCCATATTCTTCACTGTGTTCGATCCAACGGCCAGTGTCGCTCTTCTTCCCAAGCTTCTGATCTCTCTGACTTAGAAGGTTTTCTTATTGTTCAAGAGTATCAACCTTTGCTCCTTCTGTGAGTCCTGATGACTTTGGGTCGTGTCTGCGTTTCTGAAAAATGCTATCTCTCCTGAGCTTTGGCAATAAAGTTAACCTCGGCCCTGGCGCACACTTGTGCTCTGCATGCAACTCTACGTTATTCCTCTTGAGCTTGATTTCTTCTGCAAACTCACAGATTCTAAGGAATATTGTGCATGTTCCTTGCTATCATCATGATAACCTCTGGCTATCTGGAAACTCCAACTCTCTGCCCTATGCGTGTCCTCCTGAGCTTGTAGACAACAATTTCTTCATTCCCGATGCTATCATTACTGCTTTCCTGTTTGTCGTTATTGCTACCAATATGCCATCGACGTTGTTGTTCTTGCCATCAATGAAAAGCACACTCTGCCTATAAACATACCATCATTGTTGTTGTTCTTGCCATCAATGACAAGCACACTTTGTCTGTAAACATGCCATCGTTGTTGTTGTTCTTGCCATCAATGACAAACACACTCTGCCTATAAACATGCCAACACTAATTTATTTGGTCATATGGTAAATCACTGTAAATCAGAGTAAGTTGGTTAGTTACTTGTCAGGGTCTACTTGGACCGGTCTAAGTTATGGAACTTTCCAGGTTTTTTGGATGAATTGCAGAAATAGTTTTGTTAAACCCTTTCTCAACGATATCCTGCAGCATTTCAGTAATTCTAATATAGTGTGGACACTACCTTAGGGTAGAATTGACCATATGTTGATGTGTGTAGATCATATTTATTTGGAATTTTTGGGTGGCAGTATTTTGCCATTTCGGAGATGCTAGAATGATAAATTGCAAGAACATTATGTGGCTATACTTTTTAAATGCAGAATTAAGGGGAAATTGAGGTGACATGACCAACTACTGTTGCCTTGTTTTGGCATCACTATCTTCTTCTTTTTATAGATGGTCTAGTTGGACTAGTTTAAACTTTCTAAGGTTTATGAACGAGTTCAAGCAATAGTTCTGCTAAACTTTTTCTTCACAATATTCAACAGGATCCCATTAGTTCTCATGTATGTTGGAGAACTTTGGGGACTTGGTCTAGTTGCCTCTTCTACAATCGAGCTCTTCAATTTTGTTTTTGCCTTCTACAGCAGTGTTCCATGTTCTATTTTGAGGTTTTGTGTTTGAAACCTATTCAGTTTGTGCAGCTTTACCTGGGCATGGACCCCTTCCTTTGTTTTTCTGATTCCTACAGTTTTCATATTTCTCATGGACTTTGTCTTCATTCTTATTTTAACTATTTGGAATCCTTCCCTATCTGTTACTCAGGTATGAGGAACGGTGGTGTTTTTGGCCTCTGTTTGGCATAGTCTTTTACGAAAATTTACCATAAAATGACCTATATTGTGGTAGATACTACACTTGAAGGTGGTGTTTTCATAATATAAAAATTGATTCCAAAGGGAGCCTTCAAGATCTATGATAGTTATGTCAAGTGGACCATTGCTGAGATCAAGTTGATGGCACAACCTAGTTCTGGTGAACATTCTTGTCTTTTGCATTCTTGCTGTAATAAAGTCCTGCAATACTCATTGGAATTTTTGTGCATCCATTTTAGGTCTGAATTTGCTCTTGCTTATACTCGTACCTGTTTTTTGTTACTCTCAACCCTCAAGAAGATTCTCAAAACTAAAGTCATGAGATATGTACATTCATAGTTTGAGGAGGGTTTCCAGCATCTGAATCATTAATTCTTGAATCTAAGACTGTATATTATTTGTATTTCATTTATTCTTGTGTCTGATATCTTCCTAATACTTCTAGCACTTGTGTTTCATCTCTTCTAGCTCCTACTCTTGTTCGTCATTCCACATTTTCTTGGACCACATCTAGACAATGCATTCATTTTTGTTTCACCAAATTAAAATATTCAGTGTTATAGGATTTCATAATAGCTGCAACAAAACTTCTGGAATCGCTCATTGTCAACCTGTTATTTTCTTGGACTGTGTTTTCTCAATCTGCTATGCTTTCGAACATCCTATTTGCTTGGACTAATTTTCAGTGGGTCTTGATTTATTTTTTAGATTACAGTTTTAGTGCTCATTTTGAGCAATCATTTCAAGGCTTTGTGAAGACAATACAACTCCCTTTTCATGTGAACCATTTTTAAATTTTTACCATTTGGCAGTGGTACCAAGTTTTGCATCTTCTGTCAAAGATACAATTTTGTTGGATTCTGTGTAGAACGAAATTTTCCATATAGTTTCTGCCATGTGTTGCATTTTATAAGACATGGAAGGCTCCAGTAGCCAGTGTTTCTCTATGAAATGTTATCTTTTTCCCTTAATCCAAACTATTCTCTATTAATTCACTGAGATTTTATGGAGTGATGCCACTGTAGCTAATTTCAAGATGACATAGTTGACTTCCTGTTCTATTTAATAGTATAGAAAGTTTTAGATCTGGTGCTTAACTACTTTTTCTTCTTATAACTAATCTAATTCTTAATTACGCCGAAAGGCGTATACTTATTGACAATGAGCACAATTAATCAGCTTTTAATCTAAAATTCTAATCTGATGGTTAACAATTGAAGATGCTGGCATATTCTTAGTCGTCCTCCCAAATCAATGAATGTGATTTACTCTTCATAACTTCCTTGTATGTCTGAATGCATCCGTTACCTTGTTTACTTTTTAACATTTACCTAATCATATTAAGAAATTACTGTAGCACTATATGATTGCCACGTTTAAATGATTAACCTTTCAGATTACCATTTAAATTTCCTCAACTGTCCAGACGTTTTATTTTTTGGCTGCCTGTGCGTTTCATTTTCTGTCTTCGCTCACCTATCTACGTGTTTCATTTTCACCACGGATTTCAGCTGTCCGCCCATTCTCTACCACCGATTTCCTTAACTGTCCCCGCGTTTTCTACCATTAAAACATCGCGTGGGTTTAGACTCCTTGGTTGTCTGATCGATTCATTGTTATTAATGCTGACGAGTCTGTAGGTGGGAATCTGCTTGATCCCTCCGCACTGTGATTTTCCTGTATAAACTTACTCCTTTGAAGAACTGACCCGATTATTGCATTCATTCTCTTTGTCGGCCGCGGAAAATAGTTCTATGCTGTTTTATAAGTGATTTTCCTGTATAAACTTACTCCTTAGAAGAACTGACCCGATTATTGCATTCATTCTCTTTCTCGGCCGCAGAAAATAGTTCTGTGCTATTTTATAAGATTAGATTTGAAAGACTGCTGAGTATGGGAATATTTGTTGAAGATTATTACGCGGAAATAAATATGATTTTTTTCTTATTATTACAGACGGATAACGGATACCTTTGGGCGTTTTCAGCCGCCAGTTAGCGGCTGTGCTAGTTTGATAGTATAGACAATATATAACTGAGACCAAGAAAAGGTGGCTAACCTGTTAGGAAACATGGTCATCAACCTTGGAAAATACTTCCACTCCACAGCGTCAAACCGGATGATGTCAATTAACTCTCTACAAGAAGACCTCGAGGACGAGGAGACGATACATCAATTGAAAGATGACATGGAAATAAAACAACGAAATTCTCTCCCCTGCAATGTACGTCAAGAGGAGGCTATCGGTGATCATGTGTTCTGTTGATTTCTTATGTTTTTAAAAGTGATTAGAATACTGGGTGTCTTTTTCAAGACGTTTACTTTCAAATATAGCGGGGATGTAGTATTTATAGACATTTGCAAACCTCTTTATGTGGCTCAGGAGAGCCACCAATTTTGTATGAAACTCTATATCAATACTTCCAGAATGGTTTCATGTTTAACTTTTCTACAACTGTCAGCACTTTTAATATAATATTTCTCAGTTTTCATTTAAAAAATCCAAGCAAAGAAAAATTGTCATGACATGTTCGTGTGCACAAAACTGATTGATTCATGCTTCATAATAAACTGTAGAATGTTTGATAGATATAATAATGCAGACATCATATGATTATGGCATAGAGAATACACGACATAGGCCAAAAACTTAATAGTCTAAGTTGATTAAGATTATGGCACATCAAAGACATGGGCATAGGCCAACAGTTTAATAGTCTAATGCCAATTGATATATGTATCAACATAACCAGATTTTAACGCACAGACCACATAAAATGAATCACTATGAGAGATAGAGATGAAAAAACTATAAACAATGAAACAAAAATAAACATCACATAATGAAATCAAGTATATAGTAAGAAGTTGGGACTGAATACCAATGTATCAAGATGTAACTGTACTCTAGAGCATGGGATTTCTCAAATCACATAATAGGTTTACTCAAACTCTGAATTATTTTAATACTGTTGGCAATTAAAAAGCTCTCATATATATAAGAAAAATCTTGTATGAGTTTTTTTTTTTTGTCTTCAAGAGCCTCATTGCCTTTAGCTTGGCCTTTACATAAAAGAGTCACTTCTATTTGGTTATATATTCATGTAGCTGTACTTTTTAATTTCATTGATTTATTTATTATGGTCATTTGTTGAACATTAATACAAATTTTTCATCTTATCTTACTTCTAATTCTTATTAATGTTTTGAAAGTAAAATGTGGATATTGGAAGTTAGAACTAAGGACCTAATACACCTTAGAATTCTACACATAGGACTAGCATAGGCTTACTGAATAATTGAAGACACAACAATTGAGCACGATGGCCCTTATTATAAAAAAAAAAAATCCTCTTCCATCAATGTATCACAAGTTATTATAAGCCAAAGCTAACACCTCTTTATAGTTTTGGGGAAAACATAACCTATTCATCCATGAAAAGTATCATGCATCAACATGATATTCTAAACAAAAATTGTACAAAGTCCGTGGCAAGTAGAAGAGATAACTGAAAAGTGTCGAATATCCCAAATAATGAGATGTATTGTAAAATTGCTTCATTATTCGTGAAAGAACATGCAAAGGGGATCAGAACACCCATCAACAACAACATGAAGAATTCATAAGACCATAGACTATATGAGGGAATTTTTATTGAATACATATATATTGGCGTTAAGAGGACGATCCTTCAACTTAACTTATCCATATGGTAGGAATTTTAATTATATAACAGAGAAAATTGAGTTGTAACCAGAAGAACTCATGTATTCAGCTAGTTCCAAGACCAGTTTAGAAACATTTCATTAATTTAAGCTTTATAGATAAACATACCAGTTTTGTCTATAAAAGCAGCAGTGCAACGTAAAGTTGTTTCTCATTGAAATTCAAGTCAAGGAGATTGAAACAAACATCAATGCTCTTGGTAATCAGGAATAAATAAAATAACCATAGCTAAAAAAATATACAAAAACAGTTAAGTAGAACAAGTTACAACACTAAAAGCAAAATGCAAGAAGGCTTACAACTGTACAAATCGGTTTTACATTAGAATTATAGTAACACATGAATTGTGTGTCCTAACTGTGTATAATGCTAAAGATGCAAACATTTCAGATGAGAATGCTTGCCTCTATGTCAGTCATCTAATTATCAAAACTAATACCTCCTTAGATGTAAAGTCACTCATCGGGGTTTAATGTTCCTTTGGCACTCAGTAATTCAACAATTGAATTTTGAAAATCTAGTGTATGATTATATCATCTATGTAGGCATCAATATCATTGGATACCTTCAGAAATCTTGGTACAACTCCATGTAGTTTACTCAGGAAGCTTGTGAAGCAATTACTCCATGTAATCAAGTTTATACACTTTTGACACCACACTGGCCCTAGAGGTAGGACTTCAAAACAATTTTCATTTTGTGACCTGTCTCCACAGGCTGGTCCATCATTGTGTTTGTTTAAAAGTCATAGTCCAAAAGTTATCAATGCATACAACACCAGAGAATATGTTGTAAACTTAAAACCTGATTTAACTAATTATGAAATAATATTATAATAGAAATCACAGACAACGAGGACAAATCATATGACCAATCGAAGCAGTTAATTTAAGATATGCCACAATTCACTTCCTAATATAAGATTAACATGCCATACTAATATTCAGTTATACCTAACGAATAAAGAATCAAAATCATGAGAGTAGGTGATATTAAGTTAGTTTAAAAATCATAGTCCAACAGTTATCAATGCATAAAACACCAGACAATATGCTATAAACTTGAAACCTGATTTAACTAATTATGAAATAATATTATAATAGAAATCACAGATAACAAGGACAAATCATATGACCAAGCGAAATAGTCAATTTAAGCTATGCCGCAATTCACCTCCTAATAAAAGGTCAACATGCCAATCCTAATATATAGTTCTACCTAATGAAGAAAGAATCAAAACCATGAGAGTAGGTGATATTAAGTTAATTTACTCCTTTAGATAAGCTAAAGTAACAAGAACAACCATGGTCTACACAGGGTACGTTGTGTTGATCAATTTAAGCTTCCATTATTATAGTTTGCAGTACCTCTCAATGCTTGCAAAAACTTTCCATTCAACAAAAACAAGAATAACTCCTGCAATCATTTCATCTCATCTGTACGGAACTTATAATTTGAAGTCAAGTTTCCCATCATTTCTCTAATTACCTCAATACATTTTTTCCTGGTATAATGCTTGCAGAGCAAACCCTTCTATATATCCCATTGTTAAAAAAAAAGCATACAAAGCATTCAGATGCATGTCTCCTTTAAGTTTAATATTTTTCCCAATATATTTCAGAAGAAATCAAAACAAAATCAGTTATACAAAAAAGCAGCATTGTAGCCCCCTTAATCATGCCTACCACAGGGTGCATGCAGGATTTATATATTCTCTATATCATCTTCCTCATCTAAAGAAACAAATATAATCTCCACATGCTATTAACATTGCAATTCACAGAACCACTTTCATGCATTCAGGTTGATGTGCAGTTCCATAACGAACTCATCATGCATAAATGAAATTCAACAGATAATGCCGACCAATTGCTCGTGTATTTTTTTGTATACGTCTCAATGTTAAACTCCTTGAATAAAAAATAGGTAATCTGTAAAAACAAAAATGAATAGTGGAGAAGTGATCTCTCCATTTGTTGTTTTAAACATTGAATTTACTCAACA
>ML778541.1:38599-50831 GCA_009831015.1 Picea engelmannii | reverse complement strand
TCTATTGTAGCTGAAAAACTTTTCCAAGAGGTATCTCTCGTCACTAACTTCAGAAATGATTTTGAATTCATTTGTGAGGAGGTTAATTCTATTAAATGCATTTTGAACGACGCGAGAGGAAAGGCGACATCCAATTCCATTACGCACTGGCTCGACAAACTTCAGGATTTTCTCTATGATGCTGTGGACATAGTAGAGGGATGTGAGGATCGCAAGTTTCATTTTCGCAACATAATTTTCCGCCTTCGGATGGGCCGTAAGATTCAGATATTGAAAGAGAGAATTAACAACATACACAAGAGTGCTAAATATCTCAAATATGCGACGTGCGTACTTGCTGCGGATGCTCGCGCTCAGCCATTCAATGTATATGAATATTTAGGACAGGACAACAGAAGAAAATCCAGTGGTCTACTTAACAAATCTCAGGTACACACGTTTGGCATGGAGCAAGACATCGATGTCATTAGTCAATGGATATTGGAAGACGGATTCGGAGTCATTGCCGTTGTTGGCATGGGAGGTCTCGGCAAAACACTTGCGCTTCAACATGTCTTCAGTAGCCAAAGGGTCCGGGACCGTTTCGATCATCTAGTTTGGCTAGCAGTTTCGCCAAAATTTTTGGTTAAACAACTACTTTTGGTTTCGGGCAGGCAGCCGAAACTTGCTGAGGAAGATGATCAAGGTTATAAGATGAACGAGCTCAGCGAAGAGGAGCTCAGGGACAGAATTAATAAACATTTGAAAGGTAAGAATAAAAATCAAGAGAAAAAACGCTGTTTATTTGTTCTAGATGATGTGTGGGACAAAGATGCTTTTGAAAAGATCGGTTTGCAGTTGCCAATGAATAGCAAAAATAAGATTGTGGTGACCACCAGGGACAACATAGTTGCAGAGGCTATGGGAGCTCACCACACTCACCATATGAAATTTTTGTCCCACGATAACAGCTGGAAATTGTTTTGTTTTCATGCTAATTTCCCTAATCATCCACTGCAAGAGAATAAGAGACTCACCAGCATCGACCGCGATATTGTTCAAAAATGTTAAGGATTACCCTTGGCGATCAAACCAATACCTGCCTCTATGGCAAGGTTAAGACGGGTTCCTAATGAATGGCAATCCACCTTGGATCGTCTAAATGACATGGATCGTGTAAATGAAGCAGACGCTTTGCCATGCCCTCTCTACGGTTAAGTTATCAAGCTTTGCCATGTCTTCTGAAGCCTTGTTTTCTTTACTGTTCTGCCTTTCCACCAAATACTCAAATAAAATCCGAATACCTTGTCCATGTCTGGATCGCTGAAGGATTTGTTTCATCTACTTCAAGTTCTACTCAAGAAGCGGGAGATGCAATACAACGAGGACGCTCTTTTATAGAAAATCTTATAAATCGATGCATGATCGAAATTTCAAGGGTTGGTTGGGATGGGCGAGTAAAGTATTGTCAACTGCATGATATTTTGCACGATTTAGGTCTGCTGGAATCTCATAAGGAATCGACATGTTTGTTAAAGCCTGGAAAGGAATTGAAAGAATTGCCTGTTGATGAGTGCCAGGGCGTACATAGAATTTCTTTGATTAAAAACAATATATCCATAATCAAAGAAGCGATCCAGTGTCCAGGGCTCAGCACTCTATTGCTATGGAATAACACCAAGCTTACATCAATTCCTGAAACTTTTTTTGATAGCTTGAAGTATTTGGTTGTCCTAGATTTAAGTCAGACTTCGATCGGATCATTGCCCATGTCTATCGGGAATGTAAAGCACCTGAAGTTCCTGAAATTATCCGGAACAAACATAACGATGCTGCCGGAGTCCTTGAGTGGTCTGAAGCGCCTGCAGTTTCTCGATATTAGTGGGTGCCGACATCTAAGCAGCCTGCATTTAGGGATAGGTGGGCACAAATTTATGCTGCATTTGAATGTGAAGGGATGCAAAAATTTGAAGTCGTTGCCTGGAGGAATATCTAAGCTCATCTATTTAATGACGTTGAAAGGCGCTCTAGTATTCAAAAGGGAATCGAAAGCACCCAATGCAGCGTTGCAATGGACGGATCTGAAATAATTGACCCGGCTGCAAGACCTATCAATAACAGTTACAATAGATGGTCAATCATCATCATCAGAATCAGAAGGTGAAGGTACTGATCTCGAAGGGACTTTTGGGGGGATGACAAACATGCGATCCCTTCCCTTCGGAAACACTAAATCCTCCTGCGGTCTTCTCTGTCTTCCCAAGGACATGGAACAGATGGAACGCCTCGAAATCGTTCGTCTAAGTAACTGCTCAGTGCCCAAATGGATCTTTGAGCTTGAGAACCTCATGGTGCTGGTATTAGATGGCGATAACTCTAGTGTAGAGTATAGAGGTCTACAAAAGATTCCTAATCTAAAAAAGATTCGCTTGTCACATAACAGAGAATGTGTTGGGTTTCCAGTGGAGTTTGGAGAACCTAGGGCATTTTCCAAACTCGAAATGCTAACCATAAAACACTTTAACTGTTTGGAAATTTTTCCATCTCTCCAGGATACAGCAATGCCAATGTTGAAGTGCTTGCGAACTAAAAAGTGCAACCAACTCAAGCAAATGCCCCAGGCATTACAGAGGCTGACCAATCTTGAAGAAATAGAGGTCGAATGCTGCCCAAAATGGGAAGACGGCCTCCGGGATGAGACTGCTTCTCCTCGGAGTATTTTAAGAGACCGCGGGATCAAATTGACAATAGACAATTTCGTGGTTAGTACCGGTCATTAATTACATTTTTCTAGACTTCGTGGTTTGAGTTTGTAAACATTAGACTGGATGGAGCTAGTGTTAAAGGAAATAAGTGTGTATTTACAGTTTTTTTCAACCTTATTTTTTTCGTTGGCTAAACGTTCTATATTTTTTTATTGGAATTTTTTTTAAAGTAGGAATCGAATGTAAAAAATCTAGATAAAATGACTATTTTCTATTGTTTGAATTATATTTTTTGGAATTTTTTTAGTTGGAATAGAATGTAAATCTAGATAAAATGACTATTTTCTATTGTTTGAATTGTATTTCTAAATGCATATATGTTCAAACTACTACTATTTTTTTACTTAATTTTTTTTTACTTAAAATTGGGTTAAAGTTTTTTTTTACTTAAAATTGGGTTAAAGTTGTGTGTTGTAAAACTTTTAACAAGTAAAGTTTGAACTGATATGCTGCTACTCTGTTATGGGTAGAGTACCAGTTTTGTAATACTGCTACTCTGTTATGGGTAGAGTACCAGTGTTGTAATAGTACAACTTTTGATCCCAGTCAGTAAATGTCACTACTTATGCGTGAAGAAATAAATTACCGTCACAGTGGTAGAGTAAATATTAGTGTTATTCCAATTTTTCTCTTATATCTATGTTTGTTTATAGTAGTCTAAATTTTTAGATATATGTTTATAGTAATAAAATGGATTTTTTTTTGCCATTTTTTTTTTATATTTGAGTGATTATTTCTGTATAATTTAAATGTTTTAAGGTTTTTCAGTATTTTGAATTTATTTTTACATTCAAAAATGGATTTTAAATAATAAAAAATAATAATTTTAAACAAATTTATAAATTTAAATTCCAACTAAAAACCATTTCATAAAACAATTAAATAATTTATTGATATTGTTTTCAACTTAACAACCATTTCTTAGAACAATTAAATAACTTATTGAAATTGAACCTTGTGTTATGTTTACAAGGCCATTTCGTAGAACAGTTAAATAACTTATTGAAATTGAACCTTGTGTTATGTTTATCTATGTTAGATGATTTTTAACTTGAAAAGTTATTTTTTTTATTTTTTTTAATATGATGAGATTTGGTAATTAGTCCACGTTGCCATGGGCGGAGCTGGATACCCGGGTACGCGTGATAAGAAATCAAAGATGTACAGGTAAGACATAAAGTTGGAAAGAAAGTTATGCACATACACAGGGACGAACAATCTAACTGTAATGAAGAAACAACTTTTCTCCTTCGTTGGGGGTAATTGAACCAAGACCTTACCCGCGTTTCATTGAAAAATTATTCAAAATCATAACAATTTAGCGGTTACGATTAGATTGAATGAGAGTTGGATCTTTAGCTTGTATTTTCAATAATATAGAAAGCTGTTAGGATTAGATTGAATGAGAGTTGGATCTCTAACTTGCATTTTCAGGATTAGATTGAATGAGAATTGGATCTCTAACTTGCATTGCATTTTCAATAATAGAGAAAGTTTATTTTTTTATTTTATTTTTATTATGGTTAAAATCGTTTGGCCAAAATGTTTTTCTTTGTTAAAAATGGTTTACAAATATTTTGTTGATTAAAAATGATTTGTTTTTTTTTTTTTTTAAATTGTTTACAAATATTTTATTGATTAAAAATAATTTAAAAATTGATTATAGATATGAAGAGTTGTTAAATTAATTTTGTAAAAACATTTTATTATTAAAGGATTTTAAATATTTATAATATGTTAGGTTAAGTAAAATATTTATTATTTTTTAAATTAAATTTATTTTTAATTTATTTTTCATTTTATTTAAATTTAAAAATAAAAATAATTTTGATTTTATCTAATTTCTTTGTAAATAAAAATTTTTGAATTTCAATATTTACTTATCCAAATCAAAGAAATTCCAACTTATATACAATTAAATTTCAACTTACTTTATATTATCATTTACCATGACCATTTTAATCAAAATGTCCGGCTTATACTTATATATACAATGAAATTTAGACTTACTTTATATTATCATTTATCATGACCATTTTAATCAAAATGGATGCCAAAACGATTATTGTAATTATTATAATATGGTTGAATATTTTTTATATTATCATTTACCATTACCAAATATGGTTGAATAATTTTTTGTGGTTATTATAATGTCTTTAAAAAGTATCATTAATAAAAATCCACCCCAAAACAAAACTGTTATTCTAATTATTAAGTATCATTAATCAAAATCCACCTCAAAACCTAATTGTTATTGTAATTATTATGCCGAAGGCATATATTTAATAACAAGTATTGTCCAAAACCTGTCAACAGGCAATACCTGTCAACCTAAACTACTGGTTTAGGCTCAACCTTATACCTGTCAACCTAAACCGCTGGTTGCACTGTGTCAGCTGTTCCCGCCAGCTGTTCGTGTTCGGGATTTGTTCCCCACCGCCTCTGTTTTGCAAAAGCCCTTGTCGTCCTGGACCTTCGCAGCATAGCGAAGCACATGGTTTCCGGTGGGTACGGCAGTGAATGCGTTCGAATCTACGGGCAGACCAGAAAGTCAATAATCAAAGAATGTCTCAATAGAATAGGCATCGAACGGCTTAGTACGAGCCATGTGCAGAAGATGAAATGGGAAATTCTCGGATGGATTCATTCACATATTAACAAACTAATTTTATATAGAAGATACATAAGTTTTAAAGTGTTAGTACATATGAAACCAAACGTTTTTACCCATAATTATTACATTGTCCTTTAAAAGTTTACATTTTTAGTTTGCTCAATGTTATTTATTACATTGTTTTTTAAAAGTTTACATTTTTATTAGATCGCTAAATTTTTTATAATTATATTTATTAGTTTGCTAAATTTTATTTATTGCATTGTTTTTTAAAAATTTATATTTTTAGTTTGTTTAATGAAAATTTATATGAATAAATGGAGATTTTGTTAAAAGAGCATATGAGTATTAATGTGGAACAAAATATTAATAGAGAGATATGACATGATAATATAGTTTGCAATATTATATAGATAACCAGAAGTCAAAGACTACTCATACCATGGGAGCTAAATCATCACTGATGTTGTACTAAAGTGAGGGCTGAAGCAACCATATTAGCATAAGGACTAGCAATCCAAAGCTAACTTACATATTGACAACTTTTGGCGTGGCCAATGCTTATAAACCATGTTTGTCTCACAACTCTTAAACCTTGAAGAGAAGTATTGATGTGAAATGAAATCTTGATATAAGAATATGCAAATGTAGTATGGGTTGAAGTAGCACCTCTCCCTAGCATGGTTGTCGCTTCTTTTAGGTTCCATTGCAATGGCGAACTGAGGTGATATTTCAACCCCGACCAGGCTCCATTAGGGTTGAGATTACATTAATTTGATCCAAGTTGGAGAGCTGAAGGGTGGAAAACTTACAGGGTTTTATTTCTTCGGCTTAATTGTACATTCAATGTGGATTTAAAATTCATGGTTTTGATTCATAGTTATTTTGTTACAATCTCTAACTTTATCTCCTAGCCAGATTTAATCCGCAACTTGTATATAGAGAAAGTTGTTCCATTAAGGCCTTTGTAGGGTTGGAGATTAAATTGCTCAGAAATTGAAATTGGACTTGATTTGCAGTGTTTTATTGACATAGGAGTTTTTTTCTAATGTTGGATCAAATGTGGACTCCACCGGAACGACTGTGTGGGGAGAAGAATATTGCTAACTGCCATTGGAACGATTTCAGTGTAAGACCAAAGCCATCTACTTTTTTTTTCTCTCTTTTTTAATTGTTACAACTTATATCAAATGAATTATTTGCTAGAGTCGAATTGAAATTCTCTGGACTCAGTTCCTTTGGGGATTTTGAGCTAAACCCCAGACAGGAATGCCATGAAAATCAAACATATTGATAATACTTCCTTAAAAAGTGCAAGTGGGTGCCCATGGTTTCTGCCTATTCTCACTTATGTATGAGCTACAAGTAACAATATTCTTTTTTTAGAAACTACCTTTTTTGAGATCGAGTGGGTCGATCTTCTTGCTTTAGTTATATCCATACCCAATTTGTTGATAATGGAACTTGTAAGGATAGTGGTAAACTCTCATTGATATACAACCGAATGAACCACATCTCAACCTACTCTACATGCAACATTATTATTTCCCCACTGCCGATACCACTACTATCAACATGCATGCATGCCCTTGGAGAGGCAAAAGTTGACCTGTTATGAGGGATCACTCCCAACCACAACAACGTTGGCCAACCACTACAAATATGGAGTCTGGTAATGGGTTGAAGTAGCATCTCTGGCTACCTTGGCAGCTGCTACTTATAGCTATGTTGCAAGACAAATGAGGCGTCTGTTGATGTTTCAACCCTTAGCACAGTCCCTATATCGTTCAGATTAGATTAAATTTGCAGCAAGCTAGAAAGCTAGCTGGCTTACACGCTTTTAACCCTGCATGAGTGTGCATCTCAAATTCATGATTGTAGCTTGTGATTCATAGTCATACTTGTATATGAAAGACAAGTGGAAATTTCCAAGCCTAGGGTTTGGAGAATACTAGATCCATGAATTTTTACAAAGGTAAGAGGGGAGATTAAAATACATCCCCTTCTGAAAAGACAATAAGGTGTTGATGTGGCCTTTCCATGGAGCATGACCAACACCAAGAGAGATCAAGCAATGGATACCAAGAATTGGGCTTTGAGTAACCTTCTGGAGATCACTTTCTCTCGTGACCAACACCAAAGAGAGATCAAGAACTGGATCCCAAAGAATTAGGCTTTGATTAACCTCGTGTAGATCAGTCCCTCCCAACCAAAATTTGCAGCTTCATCTCTTGTGCAGACATAATCCCCAACCTGTACATAGTGGAAATAATAATTTTGTAGGGCTGGGATTAAATGACTCAAAAGTTTACTTTACTCGCTAGGTTTTATTTCCAAAATAATTTTCTTCTAATATTGAATGGAATGTTCAATCAACCGGAACATAACCCATCTCTAGAAATGATGGGTGAGGTTTGTTTATGTTGTAAGTTTTGAAAGGGCGACTGTGTGGTGAGAAGAATTAGAGGAAATTGTCAATCACCAGTGATTGAGAAAACCATTTTACTTTATTGGCAAGCAATATTGTCTATCTATATTTTCCTTTTCCTTGGTTCGTAATAGAGATATGCTACCTTCAATTTGTGAGTAATTTCTTTGTAGGCATCCATGGTTGAGTTGATATCCTGATCATTGAAAAGATGGACTTGGAGGCACGATTCATCCACTTATTGGGTATGTTATGAATTGTCTTTGTTTTCTGGTGCGACTGTTGCATGTCACCAACAAAATCCTGCAAGTCTGTAAATGAAGATCTGCCTTTGTTCACGACCATTTTAGCATGCTTCCTCAGCTCCTGATCTTTCCTTCTCATGGATTTTCATTCTTCCTCCACCAGAAGCATGGTCACTGCCCTTCTCACCTCTTCTTCATCTGGCACACTTTTCAAACCTACACATATCCTTATGGTGACCCCCGGGCGTTCTTCCAGAAGCTTCGAGTTATACAACTGATCTGCAAACATGGGCCAGGTGATCTTGATGCTTATCATATTATTTTACTTAATACTCATAATATATAAATGAAAGCCTTGGAAAATTTTAGAACTTTTCCTATAAACATAGGTGTGGTGAGTCTCTATCCCTTTGATGTATAGTGGATGACGAGTTATCCTTAGAAATCATATAACATTTAAGTTGATTACTTGGGATAATATAGATAACCTATTTAAGTATATGTTTAATCAATTAAGTGGAATGATAACAATGCACTTAGTTATTGATGATAATCAATACTATTCATATGACTATAGTAATAAATATGAATTTGAATATTTTGATTGGCAACTATGAGTAGTCAATTTGTATTCAGATGGTGATAGTTGGCACACAAAGTATTGGATGATGCATGTTGTGGATAATTGTTGTAGCAATTTAATTCTTGCTAATGATGCAAGTGGATTGGTGATTATTTGATGAAATTGACCATGTCAAGGAGGAATCAATGACACTAGAGTGGATTGGTGACCCCAACACCCATTTAATAAAAATTATAAACAAAATTTACTGTCATTATAACATTTTTTTTTCATACAAAGACTTTTGAGCTTCTTGCAAATGACATGACAGGTCTTGGCAATTGTTGTTGCGATAATATCCATCGACCAGTAATCAAGTCCGTTTCGTTTCCACTGCAAAGAAGCATAGTTACAACAATGTAATGTTATCATGGACTTATAAACTGGGGGTTAATAAGGGACACTTCCGACCTCTACTTTTAGTGCCCCTACAAAATATTTTTTGTCATCTAATTAAATGAGAATTACAATTTACTAGGTAAAAGGTACACTTCCAAAAGAAATTGTTTGTTACTCTATTGATTCCATTAATGCAATTTAAAAATTTACAATTTTAAAAAGTAAAATTTTAATTCATGAACACAATCAAATTTTACAATTTCAAAATATATAATGTTACATTTAAAAAAACATTACATTGAGGTAAAGATAAAGATAAAATAATCAATGGTAAACTCATTAATCTAAAGCTTAGTGAGTTATTGTATTCTTTAACTAATAACCCCTTAAGTGATCAATCTATATTTAATTGATAACCCTTTAAGTGATGAATCTATCAAAATTTGAAATTCATAACCAATGAAACATCAATCCTTACAACTCGTTCAAAACGAGAAAAACAATATATGGACAGTGTATTTGGGAATACCCAATATTGTCATCCAAACAAAAAATAGAATATATAGACCATGTATTTTGCATGCCCAATATTGCTTGAAAAACAAACACTCACACTTTTGAAAACTTTGCTCTTGGGTGTTCACAAAAAAAATGTGATATAAACTTGTAACAAAACCCAAAACAAAAACGGTTAAAATATTGATGTTTATAAATGAAGTATCATGATGAATATATGAAACTTGATCGATTAAAAAAAATTCTAGAGTTTCAAAAATATCTATTATATACATTCTATAGACATAGTTGCACGACGTTGTCTAAACATTCTAAGTTTGTGTGCATTTTCCCATAAATCCCATGATATAAATCTGATTGAAATCACATTTTTATGTTGCTTAAATCCAAGTGAAATCGCACCATAGTTTCTTTATTTTTCCATATATTGTGATATGAAGCAGCTCAAATTTTTGTATTGCCATCGTAACATAGAATAGACAATTTTATAACGATTACTTTTTATGTTGATATATGTTTAGTATATCTTTATGCACTTATAATGTATGTGTTACAGTTTGTTTATTTGTGATATTATAAGTTAGGGTTCAATGGTTTAATTTAGTTTTTTTTATTGTATATTAAAATTTATTTAGTGAATTATAATGGTTTGGTTTTGATATTTCCAAATATTATTATTAAATTTTTTATCCACAAAAAATATAGGACCAAAACAAATTATTTTAAAATTTCATCATTAGCCACATCTTCATTATCATGTTTAAAATAAAATCATAACTTATATATCATACATAGCTTATAGATCAAGTTTTTTTAGTCTACTATTTACCTCTATTTTCAAAACTTACAATCTTTTCACCACCAACTTCAAATAAGATTATTTCAATTACAATAGTTTGACTGTTGAAGTCTACATAGGTGTATATACCCTACCCCCTCTTGATTTAAACCTTTGACCTCCAATGACAAACTTTCCTCAACTTACTTAGACATTCCAATTAGCCCTCTTAGGGGTATGCTAGTTATAGTATGGTTGAACAATTTTTTTAGGTTATTATGCCAAAAGCATTTTTTAATGTTAGGTTTTATAGAAAACCTATCAACTGGTTGACAGGTTTTCTAAAACCATCTCATAAGAATAAGTTTTTCCTCAAACCTATCAACCCAAAACCTGTCAACCAGACCAATACCACTGTCTTTCACATCAATGTATCCACCTGTCATCTATCCTTTGGATGCATTACTGTCGGTCCATTGTTCAACAAGCATGCATTTACTGCGAATGGCCGTCTCCTTTCATGCTTTTCCATGGCCTGCAAGACCTTTATCCCGGATGTATCATGATAACCCCGCAGAGCCGGAGTGGATGTAAACGTTCCACAGCTACTGCATGAATGGCCACCTCGTGCACCAGGTTTCCTCCACCGCTTTCTCGCAGCAAAATACAGCGCGTGAAATCTCCATGGTGACTCAGCCACGGATCTTCCGAGTCCCTGCGTGCCAAACGGTGAAGCCATTCAAGAGATTCCATCCCATCTTCACACGCTGCAGGAAGACGGTGTTCGGGCGCTAGCCTGTAATCTATTGAAACACACATCACCATGCACTGCTTCACAAGCTGGGACAAAAATATGTTTAAACATCTCCAATCTGCACTTCCTATACAAAACCCTCCACCATGGAAATGAAGCAGAATGGGATATTTCTCCACTTGGCTCATATCTGGCGAGGTTTCATGCAAATAAATATGAGCCCATATGCCCGTCTGAGGATTGATCTCCAAATCTCTCGTTGCCACTCCATCCACAAATGCCTTAGAATCACTCACGGGTGTATTCAGAATGTTTAGGGGACGCTCGATTGAACCGTCGCTGTAGATCCGATTTACACCAGGAATTTCATCAATGATTTGCTTACTCATTTTTATAGTATATATCTATAGTCCAACTGCTTAATTTTGCCTGCCTGCTCTCGATGAAGCGCCCATGGTTTGTTCGTTGAATGAACTTACTGCAGAAAAATTTCATGAATCTATGGAGAAGACGAGGATGACATGGCGGTAGCTTCGAAGACAATGGGCGAGTCAGCTCGTGTTCTCGTGCTGCGTTCTTGTGGAGTAGATTTATTTAAATTGGTCAGGGAGCCGGCTTGATCTTGGTCCCTCTCGTTGGTCATGAGCCGCCTTCTAGATCTATAGATTCTATTTTATGGTTTATAGTTAGTCAAGAAAGTTCGTATACTTTTAACTTTGAAGTGCATTGACGGAAAATTAGTTTATGATAAGTGAATTTCAATTATTAAACTTTTTTAAGTTTAAAAATATATAATACAATGTAAAAAATAAAGAAATGTTTTGTAATTTAAATTTTTAATTAATTGATAGGTTTTTAAACAAGGGTTGCATGGCAACACAGTCCCTGTCGAGTTAGTTGGGAAATACATATTGAACATCATAGATACATTTAACTACAGATGTAATAAGGATGGCGAGTTAATTGGGAAACACATGTTAAACAACATCAATACATTTAAATGTAGATTTAATAAAGATGGAGAAAATCAAAGAAACGTATTTGAGATTTTTTTTTTTTATATGACAAAAAGTTGAGATTGAGATTAAAAATTATTATGGTATGTATGGTCTTTACTACCATCCAGGTACTATGTCTACAAAAGAATTAAAGCTTAATAGCCCACTACTTTAGGTACTTGCAATAAAAT
>ML778541.1:3746-25607 GCA_009831015.1 Picea engelmannii | reverse complement strand
ATATCAGTTGAAAAATTAGCTAAGAAAACAAGAGGTTTAAAGATGGCAAGAACAAATTGCAGGATAAAATGCCCCCAATGAAGGGCATTTTATCCCTTCAATTTGTTCATGCTTGTACTACTTGATTGTGTGCCATAGTAGCATGATATGTAACATTGAAGGGAATAGATACAAACCCTACCATTTATTTCAAAAGCAAAAGCTAAAAATAAATAAACCATATACAAGTATAAAGAACTCTATGATATAAAAACAAAATTATTGTTGTGCCTAATTCTAGTGCATTATGCTTAGAAAATTTTCCATGCCAAATGGTACAATGAATATGAGGTAGGGTGATTCATGGTTCATACTCCAATGAATATGACTCAGGGTGATTCATGGTTCATAAGTATGTCATTTGATGAATATATGTGTAATAGGTTTTAATTTTGTAAAAAAAAAATGAAAAATGAATCAAAACATTATTTTCACATTTTTGATGAATATATGTGTAATAGGTTTTAATTTTGTAAAAAAAAATGAAAAATGAATCAAAACATTATTTTCACATTTTAAAGCCAAATTAAGTGAAAAAAAATTACTTCATTGTAAGTAGATCCAACATAAACCAGAATGTCTAAGAGTATAATAACTATCCCAGATGTAAAACGAGATCTCTTGAGTTTCCTCCCCAAGAGTATAATAACTATCCCAGATGTAAAATGAGATCTGTTGAGTTTCCTCCCTGAGCAAAGATGATAAGTAGAAATCTCCTATTAATGGTTATAGAAACATGTATGGATGCAATTAGATGAAGATAGAAAAAAACAAAAAGAAACATAAACATCTAGACTATAGTATAGAGCACATATAGACCATATGATATTACTCATATGCTCAAGGTACACATTAAACATCGAGAAAACGTGGTATATAAACTCTTAATAAATTGAAAACCAAGAAAAAAAGAAAAAATGTTGAATGAAAACACTTGGAGTTGGGAAAAATTCTTCTAATACACATTTGTCACTCATTTCTATGGAATCTACAATGTTAATTAAATTTTTCTAAGAATTCCTCAAAATCCAAACCACATGTCATTACCTCCACATACTTATAAAAATATTAGCTATGGGGTTGGTAATCTAAACACAATTGATTCTTGTTGCACACAACCCAATTTCAATAAACATTATCTACAATGTTCATTAGAATTTTCTAAGAATTCCTAAAAATCCAAACCACATATCATTACCTCCTCATACTTGTACAAATATTAGCTATGGGGTTGGTAATCTAAACAAATATGGAATTTTTATCGTGCAATTTGTTCTTACCATCTTTAAACCTCTTGTTTTCTAAGAATTCCTAAAAATCCTTTAAACCTCTTGTTATCCCTGAAGTTGATGTTTAATGTATAAGGGAGAAGTAGAACTTTCTGCAGTACCTCTATAGATATGTTTAATGAATAGAGAAAGTTGATGTTTAGTGTATCAGGGAGAAGTAGAATTATGTTCTATCTAAGATATGGTATTTTTTTAGTTCATTTAAATATGGTTTCAGTTTTAATAATTATATCCTCTTCTAAAATAAATCGAGTTGCTACAATTCATACAATCAAAGTGATGAAAATATATAGATTTTCAAATTATATCTTTCACAACATAATTGTTTGAATTTTTCAAATAATCCATTACATGATGTTCATGTTAAAAATAAAGTGAGTTATTACATAGTGATGAGAATGTACTAATTTTCAAATTATATGGCCTTTCACAGACTATTTGAAATTTTCAAATCATTCATTATATGTTACTCGAAACATGAAACACTATAAAATAATTCATAGAAACTCTAATGGACAAAGAAAACCTATCAAGTGTGAAAGGGATCAAACCCTAGCACTACATCCCTTCCATCAATTTTTGCACTACAAAAAATGTTTACAAAGTCTAGAAATTTGATCCCAATCAAAACTTTTGACAG
Source organism: Picea engelmannii (assembly GCA_009831015.1). NCBI lineage: Eukaryota > Viridiplantae > Streptophyta > Pinopsida > Pinales > Pinaceae > Picea > Picea engelmannii. The sequence goes on along the minus strand of ML778541.1, from coordinate 23,639 downwards.
ATCCAAAGTTAAAATAATTTTGTGTTGATTTTTTTTTTTGGCAGATAAATACTAGAGAGGAAACATCTAACAAGGTAGTAGAAAACACCTCTCCACTAAAAACTATGTCCATACTCCACAATCCTTACAAAATATTCTTTCTAATAGAACTTTCTAATAATTAGTGTTTTATTTAAAACATAATTATATTTTGTCCCAATTCCTAAAGGATTAAAAAAATAGAACTTTCTAATAATTTGTGTTTTATTTAAAACATAATTATATTTTCTCCCATAGGTGTATAACTTGAATGGTGAAACCATAGGTGTATAACTTGAATGGTGAAAAGGTGATTCTCATATTCTCCCTACTTTAAATTTAAATTCAAATCTCAAATGAAAATCTGCCAGTTACTAATTACAAAGGTAAACACCCTCTTAAATAAAGATCCCCACTCCATGAATGTTTTTATAAAGACAATTTTATTTTAATTTATAATTTTGAAAGATTATAGTTGTGTTTATTTATTTATTACTATTATTTTTATTAAACATTTAAACATATTATTTTACATAGACAAGTCAACATTTATCCAAAAAAATATCCAACATTAAAACTTAACCCACTAATATAATAAAATTATTATGATTTTAAATTTTATTAAAAATACTAATCAAAACAAAAACTTTCTAATTTTATATTTTATTAAAAAAACTAATCAAAACAAATAACTAATAATAAATGATTCCTTTTCAATCAAATTACTAAAAATTTACTCAATTCAAACTTAAAATTAAAAAGAACACTTTCAACGTTTTTACAACAATAAAACATTCATTCAACATTCAAAATCAGTTAATTAAAATTGAATCCGAAATTCAAATACAAATTCAGTATGGCGTGGGGAGTGGACAAGTTACAACACGGTTTTATTAACTCTCATTTATTCCTTCAACTAACGACACGGCACCATCCCTACCAGCGCAGTTTCATTGATTCGTTCATCTTCGTTGCCAACCTAGTCTCATTGACTCTTTCATCAAACCTCTGCTGAGGTGGAGCATCAAATACGTGTGAATCATCATTACATTACCTATTTCTGACAGGTATTCGAATTGGTTACACGTCGATATGACAGGTTCTCAATTTTGAAGCAGGTCACTCTTGATGTGTGGCATATCATCCACTCAAATACGGATCGGGAGACTAAAAGGCCTGCTAAGTAGGCTTATAACCCAAAAATTTGGCGGCAGCAACATTAAAAGCCATGAGTTATAGCACCTCAGACCATTAAACACATGTCAGAACTCGGGAGACCAAAAGGCCTGCTAAATAGGCTTATAACCCAAAAATTTGGCGGCAGCAACATTGAAAGCCATGAGTTATAGCACCTCAGACCATTAAACACAGGTCACTCAGAAGCATAATCTTCCATGAAGACCGCAGTTTGGAGCGATTGGAACCGGGGTATGAGACCGAGGGTTCACAATTGAGGTCTTCTAGGCGAGCCAGAAGAAATTTTGGTGTAAATTTGCAGAGAATGGAGAATTTTACAGCAGCACAAGATTATTTGTCTGAAACAGAGCGACTGGGTAGGGAATTTGATAATGGGTCGGTGAGTAGAGTTGAAAAAGGGGAATGTGGGGTTTCGATCAAGAGTTTCCAGCAGTTGTCCCAAAACTTGTGACATAAACCACTGACAACAACATCGGACTCAGTCCACGAGGCCGTCCAGGAGAGCTTAGAGAATTCTGAACGTAAGGCAATTGATTGCTTGCATCAGCCTGGTTTTCAGCCGAGAGAATTTGAATCAGGGCATGGTGAAGAAGCCAATGGCGGGTCTGCATTCTAGGGAGAGTTATCTGCGAGGACATTGCAGATTTCAGAGGTATCATCTCTGTCCGAGAAGCTTTCAGATTTAGATAGCCAGAGTGATTTTGAATCAACGATGGGAGATGCCACAGATGATGAGGATGTATCATATCTGGCAAAGAAAAACAGGTCATTGCATCCAGCCATGACTCTGAATGGAACTGGTCATGACAATCCTTTGCTTTTAAACTCGGAGGTTGTTTTCGGTGCTGGCGATTGGGATGAGTTTGATGGGGAGGTAGGAGGAAATGATTTGCAAGTTACTAAAATAGAGGGTGGAATCGTTGAACTGGAGACAATTGATGTTAGAGAGGACATTGGTGGTGCTTCCAAGTTAAAGACAGAAGATGATTGTAGTGGTTCGTTGGGAGGGATTGCTGATAAACTTGTCTATGAAGATGCACTGAGAACTGGTTTTGAATTAACAAACCTTTGCACTAGCAGTGGAAGTGGCAGACTAGACCTTGAAGAAGATGACAGTCCAGAGCTATCGAGGGTTAAGGATCACTTTCAAACAGTGGATAAGTTTCATTCTGGCATTGGCATCGATGGAAATTCATTTCTCAAGACGAATGATTATGCAAGAGGAGACATCGGACTTTCCAGTGGGTTGCCAAATAGTCCGCCGCACTTCTGTTTTGCCAAAGAAGAAGAAAGAAGCTTAAGTCTGCAGAATACTCGGATACAAGCTTTTTACCCTGATGGAAATAGAGACACATCCTTTCTGCAGCCATCTCACATAAATCTTAAAGATATTTGTTATGGAAATGAACTTAAATGCGTATCAGATACAGAAGAAATGGAGGAAAAAGAAGAGAATTGCTTAAAATACCATGAATCCTTGAGGCAATCCAATAGTGAAAGAGGCATGTCTCTAGTCCCCTCGTTGGATGCTAAAACAACTTATTCTCCTACAACAGCAGTAGCAAATACCGTTGACAAAACTTAAAGAGTGGAAGGAAACTGTGAGAATTTTCTTCCGTGGACTTCTCAACCAGGGGATGTTTATTTTTGTGACACAAATATTAATACACAGGCAAAAGATGCTAATGATTGGGGAAAAGAAGATCTTGGACCACACGAGGTAAGTGAAAATTGCATTTGACGTAGTTTACGCTTTGGATTTACATATGTTTTACTAAAATGATTCACTATTTGGATCATTTAGTTTCTGCCAAAAATTTATAGAATGGATGTTTTGATTTTGGAAAAAAAAATTCATCTGTTCAAAAAATTAAGCATTAAACTTTGGATTTACATATGTTTTACTAAAATGATTCACTATTTGGATCGTTTAGTTTCTGCCAGAAACTTATAGAGGCAAGCGCTCGAGAGGAAGGGTAATTGCCACGAGCTGATCTTCAATATTAAGGGATTAAGTGTTCAGAGATGATATTTGAACAGGACGGTGGAGCCGGCATCCATTATCGCTCAGACCTTGAAGTGGGTTTTCACATACTATTTTTCAATGGTAAAAAAGTTGGTTATACATTCGTGCTGTTCGTTATACCTTCATTAAAGGTATTATTTATTAAATAAATAATATATATAAACCAGTCAAGGAAAGAATAAGGTTTTGATTTAAAGAGAAACCATAAGAAATATGTGTGAAGAACATCTATTATAATAGTTAAGAACATGTAATAGTTAAAAACATGTTTCTATTTTTAGGTTTTTTTTTTTTAATAGGTCTTAAAGATTATAAGTTTAAATTCAGAGAAAAAAATAAAATATAAATATTTTCATAAATTTAGATTAAATTAAATTATATTATATTATTAAAAATTAAAAAAAATGGTATTTTTTTTAATTTTAATAATTTTTTGTTTAAATTTCTAAATTTTAATTTTAATAAATAAATAAATATTTTTTAATTTTAATAATTTTTTATTTATATAAATATTCAAATTAATTTATTAAATTTTAATTTAAAAAAAAATGATTTACTAAATTTTTTTTGGGCCTCAAAACTCCCTCCCCCTCGAAATTACAGAAGAAATAAGTCAGACAAACAAAATCACTTTATTTCATTAATTGCATCCAAATCTCCAAGGTTGCATGCCCTTCCAAAAAAAATGCGGTCAAACTCCCTCCCCCTCGAAATTACAGAAGAAATAAGTCAGACAAACAAAATCACTTTATTTCATTAATTGCATCCAAATCTCCAAGGTTGCATGCGCTTCCAAAAAAAATGCGGTCATGCCGCCAGTAGAGAAGCTACAACAGTCCAAACGTTTTTCACTGAAACTACAGCAAAACAATATGAATAGGAACTCACCATCAAACAAAGAGACTATTTTGATATAGATTCAAACGTTTTTTTCAAAGTAAGCATAAGTGCTGTGTTCATGGTGTATATGTGAACTGTTTACACTGGTGTTAACTTTTTAAAAATCTAATTTATATCTAAACTTTTTAAAAATCCAATTTATATCTAAACTTTCATTTTTATACATCTAAACTTTCATTTTTATTTTATATCAAATTATATTAACTTTTTTAAAATCAAATTTATATCTAACTTTCCTTTTTATTTTATATCAAATTTATCAAAATATAAATTAGAATAATCAACCAAAGTTTTAGGGTTTTCCCGATTGTGTTACTAGAATCCACAAGAACTGAACTGTTAAAAAATAATTTTTTTCTCCAAACCGTGGAAAGATTCAAAATTCCTTTCGCAAAATAAAGACACGATGTAAAAAGATAGATATTGCTATTTCCAAAAAGAACGCAAAGCATAGTTTGAGCTTCTACTGAATAAAACGAAAGAAATAAACTAAAATCTTCTGCATACCCCTCTAACTTCCAACGATTCCAGACGCTCAATCGGAGCCAGCTGATATTCTATGTCCTTTATACAACCATAATCGGTGGTAGGGATCAAAATTGAGTAAGTCACAGCCATTCAAAAGGCTCCGAGGACCTCCGAGAAGTGTTATTAAAAAAATGGCCGTCTAAAGAAGAGATCGGATCATTTTTACCTAATTTTTAAGAAGTGTAAGGTGTATATTAAAATTTCATAAAAATTATTATTTTTCTAATTTCAAATTACAAGTCCATGAATAGCTTTGTTTGCATTATAACCTCTTTTTCAGTTTTGAAGCCGGGGTTAGTGGACCTGGGAATTTTTAAACTCTGTATAATAAATACATTATACAACATAGAATTCTAATATTGATGGTCAAAAGAAACGACATCCATTATTCACTAAATTGATTTAGTAAATGCATTATACAACATAGAATCTTAATATTGATAGTGAAAAGAAGAAAAGAATGAATGGAGAATTATATAAGCTAAGTTGATTTTATAAGGATGTAATTATGATGTAGATATTATATTAGATTTGAATGAAAAATGAATAAAGGTTAAACTCAATCTTGTCTAACAATTCTTTTATTTACTCTAAAATATTCTCAACAGTTTATGGAATCACCAAAAATGTGGATGCATTGTCATCATCTATTTTTTACACTACTTTTCATGGTTTGATCAATGTGTTTGTTGTTCATTGTAACAGTGCACTGATTTGTACTTTTCCTTTTTCATAGAAGGTAGTATTTGAATTCTTTCTATGTTTGATTTCAGTGATTTGAATTATGCTGGTATTTCCTTTCTTTTAAACCATCCATAGCATACTGAAGAAGTTGGCGTTATCTGCGAGGCCATTGCAGATTTCAGAAGTTGGCGTTATCTGCGAGGCCATTGCAGATTTCAGAGATATCATCTCTGTCCGAGAAGCTTTCAGATTTAGATAGGCAGAGTAATTTTGATTCAATGATGGGAGATGCCACAGATGATGAGGATGTATCATATATGGCAAAGAAAAACAGGTCATTGCATCCAGCCACGACTCTGAACGGAACTGGTAATGACAATCCTTTGCTTTTAAACTCGGAGGTTGTTTTCGGTGCTGGCGATTGGGATGAGTTTGATGGGGAGGTAGGAGGAAATGATCTGCAAGTTACTGAAATAGAGGGTGGAATCGTTGAACTGGAGACAATTGATGTTAGAGAGGACATTGGTGGTGCTTCCAAGTTAAAGACAGAAGATGATTGTAGTGGTTCGTTGGGAGGGATTGCTGATAAACTTGTCTATGAAGTTGCACTGAGAACTGGTTTTGAGTTAACAAACCTTTGCACTAGCAGTGGAAGTGGCAGACCAGACCTCGAAGAAGATGACAGTTCAGAGCTATCGAGGGTTAAGGATCACTTTTAAACAGTGGATAAGTTTCATTCTGTCATTGGCAACGATGGAAATTCATTTCTCAAGACGAATGATTATGCAAGAGGAGACATCCGACTTTCCAGTGGGTTGCCAAATAGTCCGCCGCACTTCTGTTTTGCCAAAGAAGAAGAAAGAAGCTTAAGTCTGCAGAAGACTCTGATAGAAGCTTTTTACCCTGATGGAAATAGAGACACATCCTTTCTGCAGCCATCTCACATAAATCTTAAAGATATTTGTTATGGAAATGAACTTAAATGCATATCAGATACAGAAGAAATGGAGGAAAAAGAAGAGAATTGCTTAAAATGCCATGAATCCTTGAGGCAATCCAATAGTGAAACAGGCATGTCTTTAGTCCCCTCGTTAGATGCCAAAACAACTTATTCTCCTATAGCAGCAGTAGCAAATACCGTTGACAAAACTGAAAGAGTGGAAGGAAACTGTGAGAATTTTCTTCCGTGGACTTCTCAACCAGGGGATGTTTATTTTTGTGACACAAATATTAATACACAGGCAAAAGATGCTAATGATTGGGGAAAAGAAGATCTTGGACCAGACGAAGTAAGTGAAAATTGCATTCGACGTTTAGACACCTGTTTAATTTGTAGCAAATTGACAAAATAGTTTACGCTTTGGATTTACATATGTTTTACTAAAATGATTCACTATTTGGATCGTTTAGTTTCTGCCAGAAATTTATAGAATGGATGTTTTGATTTTTGAAAAAAAAAAAAATTTATTTGTTCATAAAATTAAGCTTTGGATTTACATATGTTTTACCAAAATGATTCACTATTTGGATCGTTTAGTTTGTCAGAAACTTATAGAATGGATGTTTTGATTTTTGAAAAAAAAGAATTTATCTGTTCATAAAATTAAGCTTTGGATTTACATATGTTTTACTAAAATGATTCACTATTTGGATCGTTTAGTTTCTGCCAGAAACTTATAGAATGGATGTTTTGATTTTTGAAAAAAAAGAATTTATCTGTTTATAAAATTACGTTTTGGATTTACATATGTTTTACTAAAATGATTCACTATTTGGAACGTTTAGTTTCTGCCTGCCAGAAACTTATAGAATGGATGTTTTGATTTTTGAAAAAAAAGAATTTATCTGTTCATAAAATTAAGCTTTGGATTTACATATGTTTTATTAAAATGATTCACTATTTGGGTCGTTTAGTTTCTGCCAGAAACTTATAGAATGGATGTTTTGATTATTGAAAAAAAAGAATTTATCTATTCATAAAATTACGCTTTGGATTTACATATGTTTTACTACGATGATTCACTATTTGGATCGTTTAGTTTCTGCCAGAAACTTATAGAATGGATGTTTTGATTTTTAAGAAAAAAGAATTTATCTGTTCATAAAATTATGATTTGGATTTACATATGTTTTACTCAAATGATTCACTATTTGGATCGTTTAGTTTCTGCCAGAAACTTATAGAATGATTCACTATTTGGATCGTTTAGTTTCTGCCAAAAACTTATAGAAGGGATATTTTGATTTTTGAAAAAAAAGAATTTATCTGTTCATAAAATAACGCTTTGGATTTACATATGTTTTACTAAAATGATTCACTATTTGGATCGTTTAGTTTCTGCTAGGAACTTATAGAATGGATGTTTTGATTTTTTTTTTTTTTTCAATCTGTTCATAATAATGCGTTTTGTACATTATATTGGTTTACAACTTTACAAAGATGGTGTCTTCATTAGCTGAAATCGGCAGACCTTTGTTTTTCTCTTTTTAATTCCTTTCTACAAAATTAATGGTTTGGTATATTATCCCGCTTGAGGATTTCAGCATGAAAGTTGTATCCGATCACAACTCCCTGGAAATTATAAATATGATTTCGTTAAATTAAGTTCAATCGCTATTCTCAAAGAGATTTACGAAAGAAACAAAGTTTGGAAGAGAGAGATTGTCATATGCTTATTTATGTGTTTAATATGCTGCGTATGGGTTCAACCTCTCTTTTGAAAAATGTGGAAAGCATCATTTGTCTTTAAAAAACTCTCTCATTTTTTTTTGGGCTCTCAAAGTGAGCGTTTAGGGTGGTGTCTCTGCCTATTTATCAATGTTTTGCAATTCTATCTGGAGTGTTTTGGCTAAAGTTGCAGCATAATTGAATCATTGTATGTTTTCCGTGGATGTAAGACCTATGACTGATTATTCAAAATCTTGAGTGTCTCTCTTGTATTATTTATAAGATTTTTAAAACCCCAAGTAAGTTTTTCAAGGGAAGGAAGATAATAGCAAAATGCCACGAAGGCTCTGACAACTTTGCAGCTCCACATAACATGCTTAACAGTTTCAGCTTTCTCATTACTCATTCATTTTCAATATTATTATATTCCCATTACTTCTCCTCGACCACATTGATCCTCTCAATCATTTATTCCATTGTCATAACTTGTTACCACCAGCGAGCTTAGTGTCATGTTGAAGGGTATTGATGGTATGGCTTGGCATGCAAGCTTACACGCACCCATTACTCCTCGTCCATATTGATCCTCTCAATCATTTATTCCGTTGTCATAACTTGTTACCACCCTCGAGCTTAGTGTCATGTTCAAGGTTTATTCCGTTGTCATAACTTGTTACCACCCTTGAGCTTAGTGTCATGTTCAAGGGTATTGATGGTACAAATGCCAGCTCGGCATGCAATCTTACACGTGCCCATTACTCCTAGTTCACATTGATTCTCTCAATCATTTATTTTGTTGTCATAACTTGTTACCACCCTCGAGCTTAGTGTCATGTTCAAGGGTATTGATGGTACAAATGCTAGCTCGGCATGCAATCTTACACATGCCCATTACTCCTAGTTCACATTGATTCTCTCAATCATTTATTCCGTTGTCATAACTTGTTACCACCCGCGAGCTTAGTGTCATGTTCAAGGGTATTGATGGTACAAATGCTGGCTCAGCATGCAATCTTACAGGCGCCCATTACTCCTCGTTCACATTGATTCTGTCAATCATTTATTCCGTTGTCATAACTTGTTACCACCCACGAGCGTAGCGTCATGTTCAAGGGTATTGATGGTACAAATGCTGGCTCGACATGCAATCTTGCACATGCCCATTACTCGTCATCCACATTGATCCTCTCAATCATTTATTTCGTTGTCATAACTTGTTACCACCCGCAAGCTTAGTGTCATGTTCACTGGTATTGATGGTACAAATGCTCGCTTGGCATGCAATCTTACACGCGCCCATCCTCGTGCACATTGATCCTCTCAATCATTTATTCGGTTGTCATAACTTGTTACCACCTGCGAGCTTAGTGTCATGTTCAAGGGTATTGATGGTACAAATGCTTGCTCGACATACAATCTTACGGTTGGTTTTGTCACTCAACTGCTCTCTTTCTGTCTCTGTAACTCTCCCGAGTGTTTGCTTTGTAGTTTGCCCAGTGTTCGAATCCTCGTAGTCTGCCCAGTGTTCTAATCCTCAGACATGTTCTTTTTCGTACATTCCTGAACTAGTATTTTGGATAATAAAGTCAGTTTTTTTCTTCTTCTTTCTGTGTATTACTGCATGGACTTTCTGGACTTTAAATAATGGACTTTCAGACAGGAATGCACGTTTGTAAGGAAACAGATGTTTGGCGAGAGTGGTTTTGAGGTTGCTGAGCGGAGCTTTGTAGCAATGGCGGAATGCCAGAGCTTGTCTTGAGCTGTACATGCATGCTTGCTCTGAGCAGTTAGATATCCGTGGTGTATGTCAAGCTCGTTGCATACGTTAATTCTTGCTAGTTTTTTGTGAAGGGAAGCCTTGCAATACAAGACCAGAGTGTTCCCTCTGTCGTTTGCTATCTATTGCGTCCAAGATGGCAGAATCTTCTGCCAGGAAGAAAATAAGCAATAATTAGGGCTACCTTGGAGTTCCCTCTAAGAAGAAGCTCAAGGCTGAACCGGAGGTGAACAAATTCTTGTTCAGGGTTTTGCTTCTGAATGGTTTCAATTTAATACTTGAGTTGGAGAATGCCGACGAAAAGATGTCGGTGGCTGAGTTTGTCCGCACCGTGAGAAGACAAGCAAAGAAAGAGAGGTCCCGAAAAATCCATTGGGGACCCCAAGTCTACGTGGAAAACGCCATGGGTGAGCGAATCGAAGATGGGAAGATCATATGCCAGGATTCTCGCAAGAAGACCATGATCATAGCCCTGCAGGTTCATCTCTGAACATCCTCTAAATTATTTTTTAGTTTTTTTTTACACGTAAATAGAAATGTATTTATTTCTGTGCTTCAAAAAGAGTTTCATGATTTTTTCCCAAACTGCATTCTGGCTGAACAAATATTTCCATATCGACATATTATTTAGTAGAAACGTAACATTCTTAGATAACAAAGGCATCTTCGGACTATTTATCAACATTTTATTTATATATTAATAAGACACATGTATTTATTAAAATTTATATTTATTTTATTTTATTTATTTATATATTAATAACATTTATATTAATATATTAAAATTTGTATTTAATGTTTTCCTGTTTTAAATATTAAAATTTGTATGCAGTTTTCGTTATAATACTATGCTTAAAGAAATTTTGTCGAAGACAATAAAAATTTCCACGTCAACCAGGCAACAGTATTGCATGTATAACATTTCAATGCGAGTTGATAATCTCGTGGAAGTTTTGTACTGGAATTATTGATTGTTAATTTTCTTCACAGGACATGTGGAATGTGACTCCAGAACCACAGCTCTTGGTGGAACTGCCCCAAGAGTACACTTTCCAGAGAGCATTGGCTGATTTAATTGTATGCCGAGTATTGATTGCATAAAAGTTTTTTGATTTTTTCCATTCCTAGCAAATGACCAATGACTACTTGTGTATAGGTTTAGGGTCTATTTAATTTGTACATTTAATTTCCAACCAACACCGTGGATTTTCTTTGAATAGGACAACTCTTTACAAGCCGTATGGGCTAATGGACCTGGGAAAAGGCGATTGATAAGGTTAGCGTTCTGGCGATTTTTTGTAGTCTATAGACTGTACCTTTCAAATATCTAGTAATGTTTATGTAATAGTATAGTTCGAACTTCGACAATGTCATTGTAACTTGTAACATTCGATTCAATAATTGTTGTGATTTAACTCCCTGTGTGTGCTATCAATCGGGATGATCTCAGTCAAATTTGGCTATGCTTACCATTCTATGTATTCTAATTATTTACTACATTTTTTTTTCTCAAGACATGTAATATGTTACATTCTAGTGGTATATTTATATGAGAAACTATTTCGTTACCATCTAATTTACATGTAACAATCCCATCATAAGTATAGATGATGAGAAAGTGAACAAAAATAATAATATATTATTTGGTAGAAATGAAATACAAACATTATTGTCTAAACAAAGACTCCATAAGAAATAAGAAGAATAATTAGAAGGTTGTTTGAATCTGCCTCACATTTTGTCTTATATGTACTCTGTTGTATAATGTGCCATTTTCTGTTCTATTGTTGTTCATTTCTAGCCTATTCATTGTGTTAGCCTTTACGCATACACCTTAAGCAAGTTGGAGGTTTGTTATTGCCATTGTGATTTTTGGCACACGCCAGGGTATACCCACTTAAGCTCATTCAATCCAATTTGTTTGAAATTTTGCTTTCCAGAAAAATTTCCATTCATTATTGCCATTGTGATTTTTGGCACACACGAGGTACCCACCAAAGCTCATTCAATCCATGGGAGTTTTGTTTTCATGAAAAGTTTCAGATCAAAGAAAATAAGAAGAATCTGCCTCACATTCTGTCTTGTATGTACTCTGTCGTATAATATAACTGTGCCATTTTCTATTCTATTTGTTGTTCATTTCTAGCCTATAGACGTCCACCTTAAGAAAATTGGAGGTTCATTATTGCCATTGTGATTTTTGGCACAGGGCAAGGTATACCAACCTAAGCTCATTCAATCCAATTTGTCTTCATCGAAATTTTGCTTTCCAGAAAATTTTCCATTCGTTATTGCCATTGTGATTTTTTGGCACACACGAGGGTACCCACCAAAGCTCATTCAATCCATGGGAGTTTTGCTTTCATGAAAAGTTTCAGATCAAAGAAAATAAGAAGAATCTGCCTCACATTCTGTCTTGTATGTAATCTATCGTATAATATAATTGTGCCATTTTCTGTTCTATTTGTTGTTCATTTCTAGCCTATTCATTGTGCTTCCTATCCAAGGCTTGTATAGAAGCATAAAGATATTAGATTTAATTGTCTATGCTATGTTTTTGGTGTACATCTCCCTTCTTTTGACACTTTTATTTTCTCTCCGAGCATTGTCTGCTCTTGTTAACCACATGTTAACCACTTGTTCTCTTTTTGAACTTATTATTTTTCAGCTTCTGGTTCCATTTCATCATCAATTATATAAATTATTTTTCAAAATTGAGTTGCATTTTGATTTTCTACGAAAAACTTTTCGTAGATTTTTTTTGTTGCAATTGATTTTCTACCAAAAGCTTGCATGTGAAGCCTTATTGGGGTGGAAATGGAGGTACTCTCCTATCGCCTAAGCTTCTTCCAATCCTCTCAAAGGGAAGACAAAGTGAAGACGAGCCTCAAGGCTCAAAACCTAGTAAGAGCATTCATCTTTTATCCTCCACCTTTGAAGCTAACATATGTGGTCAAATTAGGAAAGTGTATATGATAGACCTAGTAACTTGGCATCGTCTTGTTCGGGTTGATGTGGAAGTACAATGCTAGCCAATAAGCTTCTTTCCAATTTTCATGAAGAGAAGAGGAGCCCCAAGCTTCAAAACCTAGTAAGAGCAATTATCGTTTATCCTCCACCTTTAAAACTACCATTTGCAGTGAATACATCCAGCTAGACCAGAAAGGTCTATTTGACTCTTATCATAACCAACATTGTAATAAGGATTGTAATATGGGGGAGTATGCATTTCATTTCAATAATTTTTTGCACTGATTTGTAAAATATTCAGACCTGCAACTGAAAACTAAACTCAATGCAACTGAAAACTAAACTGAATGGTACAGTATCGAGAGCTAAGGATGAGAAGATGAAGACTCTTGGTAAGGAGTGCTAGGACGATGGAGTCTTCCTTTACCAATTTTTCATCGAGAGCTAAGGATGAGAAGATGAAGACTCTTGGTAAGGAGAGCTAGGACGATGGAGTTTTCCTTTACCAATTTTGCTCAAGGTAATGATCCTAACTACTTAAAATACTTAATTTAGAGTTTAAGTGTATTCGTATCTACGATTCATTTCATACAAACATTCATGAAGCAAAACACAAAAATAACACTACAAAGACATTGTAAATATACAAAAAATGTTATGTTACTTAAGCAAAACACAGAAATAATACAACACATAAATAATACTAGAAAGACATTATGAATATACATAAAATGTATACTGAAAATGTTATATTAGGTTGAATTTAATTTAGACATTTTAAACAAAGACATTGTAAATATACAAAAAAAGTGTTATATTACTTAAGCAAAACACATAAATAATACTACACAGAAACAATACTAGAAAAACATTATGAATATACAAAAAATGTATACTGAAAATGTTATATTAAGTTAAATTTAATTTAGACATTTTAAACTTAAAGAACGAGAAAAAGGGGAGATGAAAGCAGAGGCATCAAACCTGTAAATGATGGAAAGATTGATGATTGGGCGCCAACAGACTGGACTATTCTTGCAATAAGTTAAGAGAACTCCTTGTTGCCACTGTCATTGTTTTGGTCAGTTTCTGCAGAAGAGATTCAACCACCTTTGAGTGTTCCCAAACATGTAGATCGATATTTATTTGCAAGCTTTGGACATAGGCTCAATAAATTCACATTTATTTTGAAACAGACTTTATCTCCATCCTTGTTCTGACAAAGGTTGACGAATTGGATTTTTGTCTTTGCAAGTTTACTACCAACTCTTGTTTTCCTGGTGCGAGGCGGCGTCTGTGGGAGAAAGCTTCTTGGTAGGTGCTCTCCTGGTTCCAGGACTGATCGCAGAAAGGTTAGAGTTGTTCGTTTTCCTGATCTTTCCGTACAAGAGACCCCACGATGATTTGAAAGCTGTCGATTCATCCTTACAATTTATGTGTGAATGGATCCTTGGAGCAATGTTGAAATTATACATTCAATTTTAATGTTTTATACTTATTTGAGAAGAAGGAGAATTTTAAATGTTTTGTTTCAGAATTATTTCTTTTGGACTTAAAATATAATATGAAAAAAATATACATTGTATATAATAAAAAAAATAGAACAAAATTTCAATTAAAAAAAAAAAGGAACAGAATGTCATTGATAAATGAGTTTTTAACTTATTTGAAAAGAAAGAGAATTTTAAATTTTAAATGTTTTGTTTCAGAATTATTTCTTTTGGACTTAAAATATAATATGAAAAAAATATACATTGTATATAATAAAAAAAATAAAACAAAATTTCAATAATAAAAAAAAAGGAACAAAATGTCACGGATAAACGGGTGAAAAGTTTTTTAACGTAAAGTTTAAATAATATATATATATATATATATATATATATATATATTTATTGGAGGGTGTTCTGGTACGTGGCAAGATAGTGACTTCATCAACAAGCAATACCCTTCCCTGTTGGCAATAATTTTGTATTCCAATAAATTCATTATCTTTGGATATAGTGTTTCATTAAATGAATGTTTTATTTCTTTGTGTAACTTTGGATACAATGTTATTCATTAACTTTGCATATATTGTTTCATTAAATGAATGTTTCATTTTTTTTGTGTAACTTTGGATACAGTGTTTCATTTCTGTGTAGCTATCAATACAAGCTATCAATACAGTGTTTTATTAAATGAATGGTTCTTTTCGTGTCAACAATTCTTCGATACAATGTTTCATTAAATGAATGGTTATTTCCGTGTCCGCAATTCACTGAACTTTGAAGATTGTAATTCATTAAATGAATAATATGAAATCATGTACGAACCGTGAATAAATGAACTATGATTTGATCTTGGGTACGAACTGTGTAAGCACTGGATTCAAAGCAGAGTGGTGGCAGTAAACATTGGGTTCAAAGCAGAGTAGTGACAGTTTCACTAGGTTCAAAGCAGAGTGCTGACAGTTGGATGCAACTCAATTCCTAGAGTACACAATACTGAAATGACCTAATGACAATCATAAATAAAGCCGTGAGCTAATAAGATAATGGAATGACAATCATAAATAGTTAACCATAATTTGTACTGATTGAAATGAAGTTTCTCTAAACATTAAGTAAAGCTCTAAACTTTAATTAAAAGCTCTAAAAATTAATTAAAGCATTCCAAATAAGCATTGAAAGACGTAAAACCAACAATAACACTATAAACCTACAAGCCAATAAAATTTTAACAAATATATATATGCATATTTTTTAAAATAAATAAATACAAATATTCTAAGTTAAACATTACACTTTTTGAAAAATTATAAAGTCAACCCTAAACTAATATGAGTTCAACGATGAACTCGTAGCTATAGTCCCTGGGCCTTTCAACAAGGACTAATAAGATAGTTTTTTTAATAAGTAATATTATTTATAAAAAAAAATTCAAATTTAAAATTAATATCCACAAATATTTTCTAAGATTGCTATCTTACATGTATTTCATGTGTACTTGTTGACTTTTGAATACTTAAAAAATAAAATAATAATTGATAAGACTCCTTAGATTGCTATCATACAAATTTTACATGTATTTGATGTGTTGTTGCCTTTTTGAATACTTAAAAATAAAATAATAATGAGAAGACTCCTCATACAGTAAGGCTATATTCATGCTTTAATTTTGATCTGAAAGGTTGAATTAAATAATTGATTATAAGAAATTTATATTTATTATTTAATTTAAAATGATTAATATTGCAAATATTATTTTAAAATAACATGTTAAAAAATTATTCTCACAATTTAATCTCGAAATTCTAACTAGTATTGATACCTATGCTCGTTTCAATGAATGCTGAAAAGTAAATGCATAACATTTCAATTTTCTCCTTTGCCTCTTTCAATCTAGAATTTGGAAAGGAAAAAGTGCTAGTAGTTGAGCTTAATGGATTCATTGAGGTTCGATAGCCTCATTTTCAGTGGTCTTTTCAACCAAGGAAAACTTAAACCACACTTCCACTAAAGTTTATTTAAAAAACAATAATGCAGAAATAGTTTACTAAAGTGCATTATATAGCTCACGAGCTCTCACATAGAGACCTTATAAACTAAAATTAAAAAATATATATTAAATTAAAAGAGGGAGAAGAAGTTTATTTAAAAAACAATAATTCAGAAATAGTTTACTAAGGTGCATTATATAGTCTATTAGCCCTCACATAGATACCTTATAAACCAAAATGTAAAAAAATAATATTAAATTAAGTGAGGGAGAAGATGGGTTTGTGCCATTTAATTTAAATTAAATTACAGCCTGAGTGGGCCTAATGGTTAAGAACATGTGTTTCCTCTTAAGAGATCACAGGTTCAAATCCAGAGGGAGAAGGTATAACCTTAAAAATAGATTATTAATATTATTATTATTAATTTAACATATATATATTTTATATCGGTACATTTCACATTTAAAACTTTATATTTAATATTTCAACAAAGGAATATACTATACTAAAAAAATAATATTAAATTAAGTGAGGGAGAAAATGGGTTTGTGTCATTTAAATTATGTGTGAATTGTAATTTGAGAGATATGTATTTTATATCTCTTGAGAGATATATATTTTATATCTCAGATATATATTTTAACTCTTATTTCAGTAAGCAAGCATCATATATAGAGTAATACTTACTTTCTTCTCTTGAAATGATTAGTAATGCTTAATATATGAAACACCCTAGTTATTGTTCATGGTAATCTCAAATAGAAATGAATGGTTACTTTTCATGGTGATATCATAAAGCAATGATTGGAAATATCCAATAGTCAAGGTTCCTCTTATCGTTGGACATACAATATGTGAAAATCTATCTATTCCCTGCTGTTGTTGCTCCTATTCCCTGTTGTTGTTGTTTGGAATTCTTAATTTGGATTTCGGAGATGTGAACTCCCCCCCCGAGCTAAAGCAAGGTGTTCAAGCTTCATAGCCAACTTAATACCTTCATAGCCAACTGAATACAAGCTGTCCTAGTCTCTTGGTTAATAACATAGCCAACTTATCCTACTTGAAGAACTCCATATAACATTTTTTTCTTAAAGAATAGTATAAACAAATATTTTGGAATTTTTATTTTGTTTATGATAATAAAGGTTTGTACCTAGAAATTGATCCTTCTTGACTCTAAAGTTAAAATGGATATATACTTGTATATACTATTTTATATTTATATTAATAAATAAACTATAAAGTAAATTAATGATATCTATCCTATAATATTAATATTAAATATAGTATTCATTATTAATATGTGATAATGTTTTGTTAAATTTTATTCAATTAATTATTCATATTTATTTTTATTTTTCATTTTTCATAACAATTTTGTGATACACATTTTGCAGACGTCATTTGCAATTACACCTGTGACCATGGAACTCTCAAGCTAGAAGAGACAAGATTGTATCCAAAAATATGAGGAAAATGTATTGTAACATTAAGGCTATGAGGTCTCTTAGGTAAACATTTAAGTATGCCAATCCAAGGGGAGCTATGTAAACATTTAAGAATTCTCTATGTGGCAGGCCTCTTTAAGTAGGTTAAGTACTTAATAATAATAAAAAATAAAAATAAAAATAATAGCAATAGTACAACAAACACAAAAATATTTATAATTAACAAAACTTAGGATAAATTAGTAGAAAATGCTAAGACAAACATTCAAACTAATGCTAGCATTAAACCACCTTGCAATGCATAAGAAAATATATGATTTAGAAAGACAGTATATGATTAAAAACTTTGGATATGCAAACATATAAACATTGGGAATAGCTAAGCGGGTAATAAGACCTCCAATTTGTTATCCAATCATATCATGTCATATATGATATTTTTTATTATATAAAAATCAATGTTTTTAATTCCCTAGTTCCAACAAAAGATATTATGCAAATATTTGTGGTCAAATAAACTAATATGAAGTCAATGAATTATCGATAACTATTGTCCCTCCAGGCCTTCTGCACGGACTAACTGCAATGGCAAGTTCATTGAAAGTAGTCTAATTTACCAATCAAGTTCATTGAAAGTAGTCTAATTTCACATGAAGATTTAATTATAAAATATTATAAAGAATAGAAGCATTCCTTGTTCTGAACTGTCATAAAAATTTAATATATTATAAATAAGAAAAGCATTCCTTGTTTCAAAGTGTCATAAAAATTAAACATACATGTGATATAAGAGAACTTCCATTGATGTAGATTAGCTAGTTAATATAAGAGAATTTTCATTGATGTATATTAGCTAGTTAATATAAGAGAACTTCCATTGATGTAGATTAGCTAGTTAAATTTCCAAAAAAACAAATGATGAGCCTAGTTGAAGAATGGCACATAAATTATGTATAATAATTTTGTAAAGTTGTAACCTTACAAGGGAGTAACATTTTTTTAAAGTTGTAACGTTACAAGGGATTGTTGTGAGTATGGTGATTTGTGTTGATAGTAATAATTGTTGAGTTACAAGGGATTGTTGTGAGTATGGTTATTTGTGTTGATAGTAATAATTGTTGAGTAATAATTATAGGCATAGTTTAGGTTTTTTTTTTGTTTTTTTTTTAAATTTACTAGTAAATTAATTATTGAAAAAAATATAATTTTACATTGTTTAAATCAGTTTTTA
The DNA here is from genome assembly GCA_009831015.1 of Picea engelmannii. Classification (NCBI taxonomy): domain Eukaryota; kingdom Viridiplantae; phylum Streptophyta; class Pinopsida; order Pinales; family Pinaceae; genus Picea; species Picea engelmannii. The sequence continues at coordinate 4,711 of ML778541.1, read as the reverse complement.
TTATAAGTTATCTTTAATATAGCATAAATAAATTGAACATCCTCCTCAAAAACCTACTTTGTATATGTAATTTAAACCACTAAAATTTGGACGTGGTCTCTAGATACAAGAAAACCAAATCATAAGGCCAAGACCAAGCTTCCCTAAGTTACTAAATTTCATTTCATTTTTAGTGACGTCGAAGAACCCTTTTGTTTAATACACTTTCTTCCTCGAAGTTGGATAGGTATGGCCCAACATGCATGTGGGATCGAACAAAGATCCTTTGTCAAAAATAAAATATAAAATAATAATTGTTGAGAAAACAACTCGATATCTTTAATATTGTTATTAGCTGTTTGNATAGAACTTATCATTAATATGCTTTATAAGCTAATAAAACTACTCAATCATATTATAATAATTATAATAAATTATAAATAGAATAAATGGAATGCATTTTTTTATTAAAATGGTGATTTTACAAAGTGATAGGAAAATTAAAATAAACTTAAAAAATTAAAGTGATAAGGAAAAAAGCATTCACCATACATATATATAAAATATAATTATAAAATTAATTTAACCATTTTTCATAATTATGTTTAATTTTTTAAATCATATTTATCAAACAAAATATCTAATCATAAACATTTTATTTAACAAATTTTAATCATGATAGAGGAAAATTTTCTATAAACCTTATTTACCAAACAAAATATTAAATGACAAACTTTTTTCTAACAAATTTTAACTCCTATGAAAAATAAGAGATTTTTCTATAAACCTTATTTACTAAACAAAATATCTAACCACAAATATTTTACCCAACAAATTTTAATTATGATATAAAATAAAGAGAAGTTTGTTCTATAATGTTTGAAAATGCAAACTAGATCCGATTCTCATTCAATCTAATCTTAACAACTAAATTGTTTAATTGTTTTGAAGAGTTTTAAACTTTATTTACCAAACAAAATATATAA
>ML778540.1:480741-506168 GCA_009831015.1 Picea engelmannii | reverse complement strand
TCTACTAACCTGGAAATTAATGATGACGTCATGCCTTTTTTGAGCTTTTGGTTGATAGAAAACACTGTGGCTTAGTCATCTAATGATAGACATTGATACATTGGTAAATTTCATTGGTTTATTTGCAAAACGTTGACCTCTTTATCTATTATACTAACCCTAAAAGAAAAGCTAATGTCATCTCTAGCATAGTGACGCAGCTACTTATAGTGTGTGAACATTAAATGATATTTAATGCATTGAGTTAATTTAAGGATTGATCATTTTCATTGGATGCTATATCATTCTGGTATTTATTGACAAGTGATTTTAATTTGCCATTGCATTTATTGCAAACATTGACTTCGTCAATATTTACTGCTATTTATGCTCATGTACATTAAATATTGATAGTCATTTATTAATGAAGTACTAACCACTATTGCATGTACTAGTATCATTATTGTCTTGTCTCGCAAGCAGGTGCCTCTTCTGTGGTTCTTCTTCATCTGACTATCTTCTTGGCGGTGATCTGTGAAGGGAAAACTTGCCTTAATCCTTAAGCCTTTACCTTTCAAAACCCCAGATTGCCAGGGACGTCTCCCTTGGGTTTAGCCACCCTAAATAGAAAGAGCCCCCCATCGAGGTGACAGTGGGTGGGGAAGCTCCTGTTACGCCAGTTTGACCCTTACCTTTCAGCTACTTGACCAAAACTACAAACTGAGCGATAACAGGTACCAACAAGAAAATCTAGTAGATCTAAGGTACCAGCAGACAAATCTAGTGCAAATCTGAGGTACCAGCTGACAGATCTAGCAAATCTGAGGTACCAGCAGATAGATCTAGTGTAGATCTTAGGTACCAGAAGACAGATCTAGCAGATCTGAGGTACCAGGGGGAAGATCTAGCATATCTGAGGTACCAGTGGACAGATCTAGTAGATCTAAGGTACGAGCGAATAGATCTAATGCAGATATGAGGCATTAGCGAGCAAATCTAGGAGATTTGAGGTACCGACTGATAGATCTAGTGCAAATATGACATACCAACAGACAGATCTAGTGTAGATCTGAGGTACTAGCGGACAGATCTAATAAATCTGAGGTACCAACAGGCAGATCTAGTGTAGATCTAAGTATCCAACAGGTAGATCTGAGCACATTGGGCAGAGGGTTTCTTCAAGGCTAGAGTTTCCAGGTTTGTTGTAATTTTTAATTTTCCTCAATGGGCCATTTTCCCAGTAAGGGAGCCCTTGTAAGATTGGAGTCATTAATAGTGAAAAGCTTATTTGAAGGGCAGAATTTATGTGTGCATGTGTGAAGTTTGGTTTCCAGATTGCTTCCGTTGTTTTATTTATTTCCAGCCAGTATATTTTATTCTGTGTGCTATAATTTATTTATCAGCAAGGAAAAACACAAGGTAGTAAAGTATCTAGGTGCTGGCAATAGTGAGATTTTTCAACACTTTGCATTATAATATTATCCATTGTCCACAAGTGTTGTAAATTATTTCTTAATGATATCATCTTATTTCCCACAAATGCTATGAATTAGTGCATATTGCATAATTATATTTTGCAATGCATGAGATTCGCACTTGAGTATTCACAGATGCCTACCCACCTAGAGGTATGATGAGCGGTCTTGCATACTTATATTTTGCAGTGTATGAGATTCGCACTCGAGTACTCACAGATGCCTACCCACCTAGAGGTATGATGAGCAATCCACCCCTATGCTACATTCATGTGTGACCGGCCCAATGATGACATGACATCTATCTAGATTGTTCTTCTATGATGGACCACCTTTCTTGAGTTCCCCCCCCCCCACCTTGCCTAGGTGTGACCTCTTAGGGATGTCTAATGCTTCGATGGGACCCTTGGCTGCCTTCTCTCGCTTGGTCTTCAACCCTTGGTCACCAATGTCATTCACTTTGACCCCCAAGTCACTCATTTAGGAAATTTCCTAACCCTGGGGGTTCAATTTGGGTGTGTTATCGCACAATCTGTACTTGCCCAAAGCCCAAGGCAAGTGGATGCAAGATTGGCGTAACAGGGGGTGACTTATCACTGTCACCTTAATAGGAAACCCTTTTTTGTTTAGAAGTATATCAAAGTTACCCCAGGGGAGACGTAACCAGTGACCTAAAGGGCTGATAAGACTAAGGCAAGGATGCAAGAAATCCCCCTCACTGGTCACTCAAGTCAAAAGGTTCTCAAGGTTTTTTAAGGGATGAAGCAACGGTAAAATGGAGTGTACCTGCCCAAAACAAGACAACAAAGAAAATATAGCAGCTTCAAAGTACAAAAATATGATGTTAGTGCTTCTTAAGACCATGAACCTTCAAAAATAGGCTAGCTGATATAAAATTGCAGCAATGTAATAGTTTACAACAGCAATAAGTATTTTGTAACAGCCGCAACAAATATGCCTTGAAATTGCTTGAAAGAGACAAGAAAATATAGCTTTAACTAGGCAGAATGATAATTAATTGTCACAAGCAAATTTGGCAATGTCTGGCTAACCTTAAATGTTAATTTTGCAGAGAATTTGTTCAAGTTAGATGGTTGTAGCAATCTTTTGTAACAGCAGCAAGTTCTAGTGCTCAGAATTGCAAGAAAACACCATGTAAACTTAGCATTTATCAAGTAGGTTGTTTGGCAATTGTCACAAGCAATTTCTAAATGAGTTAGATGCAAGTTATGTAGGTGTATGCAACAAATTAATGTAGATTAGTATGGTTGTAGCAGTGATTTGCAACAGCAGCAAGTTAGCTAGTGAATTAGTCTAGTTTAGGGTTAGTAGAAGTTAGCAAAAGCTTCAAGGAAAGGAGTTTGAGTGTTTAATCAATCCTTCAATAAGAGAGAGGCTAGAACTAGTGCCTTCTCGGGCTTATGGAGTCAAGTGGACGGCTTCTTCTAAGGCTGCAAATCAATTTTGATAGTGCACAAAAGTCCAAGAGGAATGCATAGGAGAAGTAGTAACTTAAGTCCCCCTATGCATTTTCCTCAAGAAAACAAGATACTAGGGTGTAGGTAATTCTAGGCCCTAGAACCTTGCTCTCCTTGTTGAGATTTGGGTACCTTGGAAAGTGGTCCCCTTGTGTTTGTGAGCTTCTAAACACATGTGGGAAGTACTTTGTACCATGTACCTTATGTCTGATTTCACTTTGACTTAGGAGATTTAAGTCAAAAGTGAAATTTGGTCATTTTAGCCTAAAATGACAATTAATTCACTTTGTGGGTGAATTGAGGGACATAAAGTGAAACTATGGAAACTTAAGTAAAGTGGGTTTTGAGTTGAGATTCTTTTGAGATGATCTCAACCATTGATTAGGGATGAGATGAAATGATCTCATCCACTCATATTTTAGGTTTCCTTATGCTTCCTTAAGGAGGGCGCAAGGGCAAAGGAGAGTTCATTATTCCTTGTTATGTTCACCAAGAGAGTTGGGAGAGGAGCATGAGGATGAGGTTAGATGCATTGAGTGAGGAAAGCTTGGGCGCCCACATTCATGGTGGTAGCCAGCAAGCTTAGTCCTTCAGTTATTTGTGGAGCTAGTTCTTGCTAGGAGGAGAGCGCACTTGAGGAGGAGGGCGCACAGCTAGCAGGGAGGACTTGCAGAGCTCAGATTGTAGTGAGGACAGTTTCAATGGAGAGCTACAGCACAGATTCAAAGTACTGTGGGAGGGTTTCTCCATCAGAGCTTCCAGTTGGCAGAGAGCTTCAGTTCAGTGGTTTTGGCAACTTGTGAGGAGGGCACATCTTCTTCATTTGGACTTGTGTTTCAGCTTGGTTCAAGCTGTTATTGTATCAGGTTCATCTGTTTATTGTACTTGTTGTATTCCACCTTCTTTTCTCCACATTTATACACTCAGATTCCAAACTGGTTTTCCCTAGTGGGGGTTTATCCAGGGTCATGTTGACCAAAAACACCTGTGTTCATTTTCATGTATGCTAGTGTTTAGAACAACATTATTTCAGCTCTAAAAGATTTCTAGGTGTGTTATATAGCTTATGGTATGCATGTGCTAACATCTTGTGACAAAACTACATGCTAGAGCACCTTAATGGCCTATGTAACCGTAATGGAACAACAAAGAAGTTACTGAACAGTTTCTTGTTATAAAACAGCAACAAACCCTTGTTTGGCAATTGAAACTTAGAGCCAACTTGAGGTCAAAGACAGACCTAGTTGGCAGCGTGTTAGGACCTGGAAAATCTTCACTCCTTAGGCTTCTTATGGGATAAGAACTTAGGCAAAAATAACTAAGTCAAAACCTTAAAGTGCTAGGAAACTAGGGCTCTAAGGTTTCACTAGTTACTAGATCAATTCAATGAAAAGCTTGGCAAATAGAAAGTAAGAAAGTAGCAATTTAAGTTCCTTACTTCAAGCATTAAGCATATCATGCAATTTCATAATCTTATATGAGCAGATAAAACCATACATAAAACATTCAATAGATGACAAAAAATGCATACTTTGCCTACTTGCACCAAGAATAATCTTGAAATACCATGCAAGATCACAATAAAAACTTCCAAGATTGATCCAACTTGCAAAAAGCAGCCTTATACAAGAGTGTGCCTCACAATTTCAGCCAATAGCCCTTCTAAGGCACAAATTTCAGACCTCTCCTCTTGTGTGAGGAGTTGTTATGAAAAATGAGAGTAATTTCTCTCTATTTATACAATATCAATGACCTTTAATTAATTTTAGGTCAAATAAAGGTCGACCTGGCCAAATTACATCAAAAATCCATTTTTTTACATAAATGAAATAATTAATCCCCAAAATCATATCCAAGGGTGACGTCATGCCCTTCTGGGGTGACATTGGGCCCCTAAGGTGAAATGTTGGGCTCCTAAGGTGAAACGTTGGGCCTCCAAAGGCCCTAGATGATGCCCACACGTGCCAACTAGATCGCAACTACCCTCAATATGAAAACCCTAGCTTTGGATGACGTCTAGGGTCATAATGATCACGTCATGGGCTCTCAAAGGTCAACATGCAAGTGGAAGAGAAAGATCTCCCTGGGTCTAGGTCTGTCAGAGTGTCTCCAAGGGCAACGTCCTTCTTTCTTCGTGGAGCAAGTCTCTGATGTCTCCTTGCCCCTGGCTGGGGTTACAGCATCCATCTGTGGGCTTTCAGCCCCATGAAGGTTCGAGCTAATCATTCCCCCATGTGTACCTGTCCACCGGGCAAAGCCCTGCAGCAACAACAAGTACGCCCTCCAGGGGTTCATAAGTCACAGGGATCATAACATGTAAATCACATCTAATAATTAAATTACCCAAACATGTGCAACAAACCCCCCTTTACCCAGACAATTGCTCAAAGGCGTTATGCAATTTAACAAGTCAGGTTTGGAGAAGGTCTCAGGGTGTCTTATTGGGCTAATCCTCCTTCAGTTTGGGGTGTTTCCCAAGTGAGAACCAGTCTAGGTCATGTAAGTGCATGTGAGGTGGTGTGGGGTAAGTGTTTGGGCATGGGGTGTAGTGATACCAGGGAAATGTAGATCTTACCTGTGGGTGCCTTTGTAGAGGGCGAGCTACACCTTGTCATAGATGCCACATTTTTCCTAGCCCATTCAATGAATTTTATTCTTAGCTTCATTGTTTTTGATCTTTTTCTTTTATGCTTCAAGGGAAGAGTTGAGGGACACTGTCCTGGCTTGGTGACCAGAGGTGACAGCGTTATCCACAAGCATTTCACGGAGATGAGAAGGTTAGCTCGTGATGAGACCCCCTTTCTCTTGGCTATGCCACCAAGAGTCACTACCCTGGTTTGATGATCAGATAGATGGTAGTGTCATACCGCTACATGCCCATGGTCATAATAGGTCAGCTCATGATGAGACCTCCCATCCACCAACTAATACCTTGAGCGTTATTATCTTATTGAATATTTTCAGGTCCTATCAAGCTTGCCAACTGGGTCCATATTTGACCACAGATTGGCTCTAAGTTTCAACTGTTATGTAAATGTTTTGCTGTTGTTTTAGGACAGCCAACAGTCCAAGAAATTCTTGCTGATTTGTTATGGTTGTACTTGCAATTTTAGGTGCTCTAGCATGTAGTTTTAGTAACCAGAAGTTAGCACATGCATACTAAAATAAATACAACACACCTAAAGATCTTTACAGCTGAAAATAAGCAAATCTAAAAGACTAACACACGTCATTTTGTACACAGGTATATTTGGTCAACATGACCCTGGATAAAACCCCCCCGGGGAAAACCAGTTTGGAATATATGTCTATATATGAGAAAAGCAGATGGTGTAATACAGCAAGTACAAAATATAGATGAACCTGATACAATAGCATCTTGATCCAAGATGAAATACAAGTCCAAAAGAACCAGGTGCGCCCCCCATACAAGCTCTCAAATCCACTGAAACTGCTCCAGAAGCAAACTGTGAGCTCATAATAGAAAACCCCTCCAGAGGAATGAAGCTCTACCTGATGGCCTCCCTCTGCAACTGATCTCACTGCAATCTGATGGGTAGAAGTCGTCCCCACTACTGATGCGCTCTCCTCAACAAGTGCACCCTCCACAGTAATGAAACCTCCTCAGTAAATAAACCAAGCTAGATGTTGAATGCCTCCCTCCATGAAAGCATGCACCCAAGCTCAAGCAACCTCATGCAACAAACCTCATCTCAAAGCTCCCTCTCTTCCTCTCCAACTGAGCAAATGAAGTTATGAGCTCTCCTTCACCCTTTACGCCCCTCTTGAACCTCCATAAGGAAACCCAAGGAATGGATGGTTGAGATCATCCCATCTCCCATCTAATCAAAGGTTGAGATCACTCAAATATAATCTCACTCAATAACCCACTTTGGGTTAAGTTCCCTAAGTTCACTTTATGTCTCTAATTCACCCACAAAGTGAATTAATAGTCATTTTAGGCATAAATGACTAAATTTCACTTTTAACTTAAAACTCCTAAGTCAAAGTGAAATTAGACACAAAGTACAAAGCACAAAGTGTATAGTCCATCCCACATGTGTCTAGGAGAGTAGAAACACATGGGGAACACCTCCCAAGGTACAAAACTCAACACTCCCTCTTACCAAGGAAGGTGTTCCTCACCAAGCCCATCTTGTCTCTGAAGTAGACATGTTTGCCCCTTGGCAGGGCCTTGGTGAGAATATCTGCAACCTGGTCATCTGTCGATACATACTGCAACTGAACTACCCCTCTCTGAACCCAATCACGAATGACGTGGTACCTGATCTCAATATGCTTCGACCAGTCATGAAACACTGGATTCTCAAAGAGTTTTATGCAACTCTAATTATCACAGTGAATGACGGTCAGTGGCATCTCCTGACCAAACAAACCAACCAGCATCTTATGAAGCCAAATGGCCTCGCAACTGGCCTGACTGGCCGCCATATACTCTGCCTCGACCTAACTCAAAGCAACTGACTTCTGCTTCCGGCTGAACCATGAAACAAGTCCTGACCCCAAACCAAAGCAGCACCCTAAGGTGCTTTTCCTATCAGCAGCACATCCTGCCCAGTCCAAGTCTGTGTAGCCAACCAAATTGACTCCATCTCCTCTGACATAGTCTAGGCCATAATCAATTGTCCCAGCAATGTACCTCAAGACGTGTTTTGCCCCAACCATGTGAACACTCCTCGACTCAACCATGTACTAACTGAGAGTGTTCACGGCAAAACAAATATCTGGTCTGGTGTTAACCAGATACATGAGCGAATCGATCAACTACTTGTAAACTGTGGCATCTACCAACTGGCTATCTGAAGCACTAAGCTTCTTCCATTTGATAATCATAGGTGTAGACATGGGTCTGCAGTCCTCCATCTGAAACCTGCTCAAAATATCTATTGCATACATCCCCTGCCCGAGAAATATGTGACCCTCCTCCTGCCATACCTCCATACCCAGAAAGTAGTGCATCAATCCAATATCACTCATCTCAAACTCTAATGCAAGTCCCAGCTTGCACTTAGCTATGAGATCCTCGGTTCCAGTGATGAACAAATCATCCACATATAAGATGAGAATAAGCGTGTCCTCACCTCTAATGATGAAATAGAGGTTAGGATCAGCATCGCTCTTCTCAAAGCCCATTTGAAGCAAATAAGTGTCTATGCGAGAATACCAAGCTCGGGGAGCTTGCTTCAGTCCATAAAGTGCTTTTCTCAAAAGACACACATGAGTCTCCCTATCACTCACCTCAAACCCCGATGGCTGCTCTCTATACACCTCCTCATCAATAAAGCCATTCAGAAATGCGGTCTTCGCATCCATCTGGTGAATGCTCCAACCCATCTCTGCTGCTATGGCAATGATACTCCTGATGGAGGTGTATCTCGCAACTGGTGCGAAAGTCTTGTCATAATCGACTCCCTCAATCTGAAAGAAGCCTCGTGCCACAAAACGGGCCTTGTGTTTCTCAATGCTGCCAATGCATGAAGAGGTTGAAAAAGGAATCTGAACAGTTTCCCATCCCTCACTCCAATCACCTGTCCTGAAGCAGGCGAAGACCCCCGAGGATGAATGAGTACCTCGATGTCTCTGAATGTCACCTCAAGACCTCTATCCTGGAGGGTGGAAACTGAAATCAAATTCTTCTTCAGCCCAGGGACATAGAGAACTTCCCTGAACGATAAAGGTGGCATGCTATCTCTCCGAAAGGTAATTGTGCCAACCCCAGCAACTCTGACCAATGTGTCATCTCCAAGAGCAATCTCTATCCTGACCTTGGTGTCTTTGAGATCAGTCAAGTGCTCTCGAACTCCAGTCATATGGCTCGAAGCCCCGCTGTCTATATACCAGATATTGGGTGTCGTCTCAACAGAAGTGCAGCATATGATGAAGGCACACTCTCTCTGAAACTGTGTCTGAAAATCTGCCTCCTCTACTGTAGTTGTGGTACCACCCCTCTTCTTCTTCCTATTCGGACATTGTCCAGCATAGTGCCCGAACTTCTTACAAACAAAGCACTTCACTTTGCTCATATCTCTCTTCTGACCACTGTTGCTCTCTCCTCCACTCCCCTGTGGTTGGGCCCCAAACTTGGGACCCTGCCGACCCCCACGGCTGGCCTTCTTCTTGCCCTTGGTCCAAAGAGCAAGATTCTCCTCACCCTGACCAATTTGTTGTTGTTGTTGTTGTCGTTGTCCAGAAGCCTCGGCTACAAGCCTAATCTCCTCCTGGACGAAGTCATCCCACATCCTCTCCCATGTAGGCATGACCTCCCTGACAACAATGCCACGTACAAATGGACCCCACAGTTTGGTGGAGCTATTCATAGCTTGCCTCACCAAAGAGTTGGGATCAACAACCTCTCCGACGGCTCCAAGCTCGTCTCTGATCTGAGTGTAGTGACCAAGGAATGAAGTTACCAACTCATCCTTGAACATGTGAATGCCCCTGAGTCGGTCATGAAGAACCATCTTCTGGTTCTCATTGGAGCTCTCATACAACTTACATAGAGATGCCCACATCTCATATGCATAAGTCTTCCTCGTCAAATGGGGTATGATATGATCACGAACTGCATCACAAATGGTCCTCTTTGCCTTGTTGTTCCTTTTCCTGAACTCTTCCACCAAGACCGGGGTAGTGACAAGAATGACTGGAACAGATGCCTCAACTATGTCCCATAGCTCGAGGTCCTCTAAGACAAAGACCATCATCGCCTTCCAAGGCGACCAATTGCTAGCCCCAACTAGCCTGTCCTCAACTCACATCTGAGATGCTGACATGTTTACCAAATTGCACTCCCAACTCATGCTCACACTGCCAAGGAAACCGCTGCTTCACTCCTGTCAACACATGTGTGAAAAGAGACCAGCGTAATCTGACCTCACTCCTAACAAAATAGGTGTGAAAAGAGGTCAAATCAAATCAACCTCACTCCTACTCCATAGGTGTGAAAAGAGTCTGATGACAAAGTGCCAAAACTGCCCAACTGTCCTCTACAAAAATCTGCCCTCTAACAACCATTGAATGAGTCAATGGTTGCCCACAAAATTCTGCCAAGAAGATGTATATGACAGCCAACACATGTGTTGTCCAAACTGCTCAAAAGTTCAGACACCTCAACTCTGATACCATGAAAATTTCCAGGTCCTATCAAGCTTGCCAACTGGATCTGTCTTTGACCACAGATTGGCTCTAAGTTTCAACTGTTATGTAAATGTTTTGTTGTTGTTTTAGGACAGCCAGCAGTCCAAGAACTTCTTGCTGATTTGTTATGGTTGTACTTGCAATTTTAGGTGCTCTAGCATGTAGTTTTAGTAACCATAAGTTAGTACATGCATACTAAAATAAATACAACACACCTAAAGATCTTTACAGCTGAAAATAAGCAGATCTAAAAGACTAATACACATCATTTTGTACACAGGTATTTTTGGTCAACATGACCTTGGATAAAACCCCCTCGAGGAAAACCAGTTTGGAATATATGTCTATATATGAGGAAAGCAGATGGTGGAATACAACAAGTACAAAATATAGATGAACCTGATACAGTAACAACTTGATCCAAGCTGAAATACAAGTCCAAAAGAACCAAGTGCGCCCCCCATACAAGCTCTCAAATCCACTGAAACTACTCCAGAAGCAAATTGTGAGCTTAGAATATAAAACCCCTCCACAGGAATGAAGCTCTGTTGGATGGCCTCCCTCTGCAACTGATCTCACTGCAATCTAATGGGTAGAAGTCCTCCCCACTACTGATGCGCCCTCCTCAACAAGTGCGCCCTCCACAGTAATGAAACCTCCTCAGTAAATAAACCAAGCTAGATGTTGAATGCCTCCCTCCATGAAATCATGTGCCCAAGCTCAAGCAACCTTATGCAACAAACCTCATCTCAAAGCTCCCTCTCTTCCTCTCCAACTGAGCAAATGAAGTTATGAGCTCTCCTTCACCCTTTGCGCCCCTCTTGAACCTCCGTAAGGAAACCTAAGGAATGGATGGTTGAGACCATCCCATCTCTCATCTAATCAAAGGTTGAGATCACTCAAATATAATCTCACTCAATAACCCACTTTGGGTTAAGTTCCCTAACTTCACTTTATGTCTCTAATTCACCCACAAAGTGAATTAATAGTCATTTTAGGCATAAATGACTAAATTTCACTTTTGACTTAAAACTCCTAAGTCAAAGTGAAATTAGACACAAAGTACAAGGCACAAAGTGTATAGTCCATCCCACATGTGTCTAGGAGAGCAGAAACACATGAGGAACACCTCCCAAGGTACAAAACTCAACAAGTGTTTGGGCATGGGGTGCAGTGATAACAGGGAAATGTAGATCTTACCTGTGGGTGCCTTTGTAGAGGGCGAGCTACACCTTGTCATAGATGCCACATTTTTCCTAGCCCATTCAATGCCTTTTATTCTTAGCTTCATTGCTTTTGATCTTTTTCTTTTATGCTTCAAGCGAAGAGTTGAGGGACACTGTCCTGGCTTGGTGACCAGAGGTGACAGCGTTATCCACAAGCATTTCACGGAGATGAGAAGGCTGGCTCGTGATGAGACCCCCTTTCTCTTGGCTATGCCACCAAGAGTCACTACCCTGGTTTGGTGACCAGATAGATGGTAGTGTCATATCGCTACATGCCCATGGTCATAATAGGTCGGCTCATGATGAGACCTCCCATCCACCAACTAATACCTTGAGCGTTATTATCTTATAGGTTCCCTTTTCTTACTGAGAAGCCTTTTACTGCTTTCTCGGGGATCCCTGGGTGAAGCATCTCAAAGGTTTTTTCTTTGGCTTTTAACTCTTGCCAGCTACTTTTACCCCCTGGGCCTTTAGCCCCTTCTTCCCACAAGGAAAGGTACAACCCTTCCTAGTGTGGCAAACCCAATGCCCAAACAAAGGTGGGGAAAGATGAGAGGAATAAAGATGGAAAGCAGTAAGTATGGAGGGAACGGACGATGACCTTCCAAAGAACCACCCAGTGGCAACCGATCCTAAAGGGAGATCAACTTACTAGGCAATCATGTCACCCTTCCAGGTATGAACAAGTCAAAAAGCATAATTTCCAAGCAAACGTTATGAAACGAAGGAGAATTTAATGCAACATATTTAAGTGCTTCAAGAATCAGAGTGACACATACCATGATACCCGGACTCATTACCTCATGGAGCAAGACTTACTGCTACTTCAAGACAAGGCTGGTGGGATGGACACTGCTGTTGTTGATGAATGGACTACACTGAAGAAAAGAGGGGCCCTCCAGGGCCATGCTCAAGTCATCCGGCTCTTGGCACTCCATATCTAGGACCTGTGGGCCTCGAGACATGATCTCCTTAGTTATCCCTAGGGTAGGGGGTAACAGGGTGCAAACCACTCATTGGGTCCATAATCACTTAGGATGCTTAATTAAAAGTCCACAACAACCCAAAGCCATTTGGGCTTGCTATTAATGGAGTCAAAATGAACCAAACCTCCTTAACCCTTCCCAATCTCTTAGTTGTGGATTCTTAAAGAGAGTATCGCGTTTATGTTCAACATCACATATAACATAGAGGCACTTTGACCCTAAAAACTCACGGTATAGAATCAAACCGCATGGTACAAATTTTCTATACAACTTAGACCCTCCAATGACTAATGTACACCTACACCTTAAGGTTGTTCCCTTTCCTATTTATACCATTCAATTCCTCTTTGTAGAGGGTCTTCAATCAATCTATCTTTGAAATTCTATCTTGCAAGTACACACTCGGATTAGCAACACATCATGAGCTAAGTTCTCTTCCACCTCTTCCATGCTCTCGCACTACTTGCACCTATCATCCCCAGCAGATCTACAGGGACCTCTTGTGATTAGCTTGGCTCCAACCTTGAAAGCATGTTGATTCATCCTAGGGCATCTTCTTTAGCATAGTTCCACTCATGCCTTGGACGATTCAACTCTACAACCTTAAGGGAGGTTCCATCACAGTTAGAACAAGGGAAGTATCATCTCCTATGAAGGCACTTGGGTCTCTCTACTTAGTATTGTAATTGACATATCTCTTACAATAGTAGATCTAGTGTTTATTTGCATATATATATATATATATATATATATATATATATTGGATATTGGTTTCAAGCCTTGTCTTCCAAGAAAGTTGAGTTGCATGTATAGGATCATCTTAGATATGGATCACTCTTGGAGACCTGTCACAACTCTCTTCTTTAGCCCAAGACGTGGATCACTCTTGAAGACCTGTCACAACTCTCTTCTTTAGCCCAAGATGTGGATCACTCTCGGAGACCTATCACAACTCTCTTCTCTAGCCCAAGTAGCTTCAACACCTACAATAGCGAATCCTAGGGAGTTCCTTCCATAATTCTCTTTGTCTTTTCCAACGTTAGGGTTTCTAGCTCACTAACAGAACTTCCAGTAAATTAACCTTAGATTGTTAGTTTACTTTCCTTTGCTAATTTGTTGATTACCTAATCGGAAACCTAAGTGAAGTACCCTAATAAACTACAGCAATAGGTTAACATAATCAAGATCTAAAACCCTAATTAACCTAGTGGCTCTCCCCTCTTTTAGATACTCTCTCTGCTCATCCTAGGGTTTCTCAGGTTAGCCCTAAAACCAAATGGCGACTCTACTCTCCTCTTTTCTCTTATTTAGTAGTGTGTGTGTGTTGGGGTGATCTTCCATCCCTACCCTCACGCTGCATGTGGTAGCACAAAACTGTTCATTTGCTAAATATTTAGGTCATGTAGGTAGGCAGACAGAGCTCTGGGCTTGTAACTGTCCAAGCATTAAGTTTTAACCATGTCAACTCAAGAATAATGTATCATGGAAAGAAGGTTGCTTCATGCCAAAAACTGTCAACCAAGAATGCTAGAATAAAGATTTACACAGTAAACCATGCAGAAGTGTCTGAAACATGATCTAAGCTTTATTATTTCCACTTTTCTTCAACATGTATGTCAAACCTCATCCAGTAAGCCAATCAAAACAAAATTCCATAGACCTTTTTGTCAGATGTCAAAAACATTTATATAAAATGAAATCATGCAATCCACTGATGCTAAATCATCATGAACAGAATAATCAAATACAGTCTCTCACCTAGATAAGTTCGGATGTGTTTTCACTGGACTCCAAACTCCAACATACCGATGCAATATCAAAATCTCAGAAAGAGGAGGGTTGAAATTTGATTTGAACAGCATAACAAAATATTTTAAAATACATATATTTGATAACAACATGTGAAACAAAGCCATGTTACAAATAACGAAAGTTCAGTTCAGTAATCTTGCCTGTCCCATAGTGCACTTAGAATTTCTTTCCCTCTCCTGCAACCCAAACTTGATAACAAATTTATTTTGGCTATAACTTAACATCTCAGCCAGACTACATTGGATGTTCATCTGTTCAAGTTGCTTGTACCGGAACTCTATTCTCTTCTTCAGGCCATGATAGAAGAAATCCGGGAATTCTGCCAACTCCTCAATCCTTCTTCCCATGATCTCCACCAGAAAATTGATCTTGGGCTGCAATGAATTCTTAATGCTCTTAGTCAGAACAGGAGGAAACCCACTTATGATCCTACTCACCTGACCAGCACTAAGGCCTGACCTTCTCAAAAAATCCACATTAGGCCTCAAAACTTTCTCCACATCCCTACACAAAATGTGGGGAAAATGCACTGCAATTCTCTGCAAATCCTTGTCTCCAAGACCCACTTTCCTCAAGAACTCCAATGTGGGCTTTAGCCTGCCTTCCACACTGTATCCCACTACATGGGGGCTTCTAACTAGGAGTTTACCAAGGTCGCCATCCCTAAGTCCAAAGCTCAGAAAGAACTCCACCATGGGCTGAAGCTTCCCTTCAATGCTGTAACTTATTAACCTTGGATTGACCAAAATCAATCTACCCAACTGCTTTTCTGCAACCCCCACGGTCTGGAGGAATGCAAGCAATGGACACAGTTTTTCTTCAACACTGTGAGACAATATGTGAGGAAACCTCATTACAGCCAATGCAACATCTTTCGGCTTGGTCCCTAAGGCTCCAAGGCATTCAACCATGGGTTGAAGCTTCTCGTACAGACCTAAAACCAAGAGCTTAGGACATCTACATACCATGGAGGGAAGCTTCCTTGACGGTATGCCAATCTTTTGTAAATAATTCCAGTTGGGTTTTGCCCTTTCCTCCACATTGGCCATTTCTAGCCTCCTGCACCTTGTAATCATTTTGGATATAGCTGCATCATCCAGTCCCTTCTCCTTCAGAAATTCCACGACATTCTGCCTTCCAATGCTGCTGACATCCATAATGTGATTTTTTTTTGTACTTTAATATATGGGTGGGACTGTATATTATCTGTGTTTTTCTATGCTTACATCTGATGTAACGATTGATTGAATAGCACTGCAAATGCCATTTGGGATTATGGTGCTACACGGCACTTGGGGATTATTGTGCTACAGGGCACTTGTGCATTAGAAACACCAGTTTCATCAATCCATCATCCATTACAGGCTTACCAAGGGTTGAATTGTGGATGACCCGTGCGAAGGGATAAGAAGGTGGATGAGCCCTCCCAAACTGAATTGTCGTATTCTTGAGCGCCATAGCAAAGTCAAGTCACGGAGAGCACTACGGTCCACTTGGGTTTATCATCAAATTTATGTGATCAAAAGTGCAATTCCATTGTTCTCCGTTAAAATCCAAATAATTCAGTAAATTTGTCATGTAAATTTGTCAAACAAAGGAGATAGGTTAAAGATAAAGATTTTTTTTTAAGTGCGCTGGGCATAGAATGCACAAAGCACTCTTTGTATAGAGGTTAATATGCAAGGAAATAGTAGAGGTTAATATGCAATGAAATAGTAATAGTAACTTAATATATAATTTATAAAACAATAAGTGTTGTGTGACAGTCAAATGGAGATGATAGTTGGCACTTTATAATTATTGATGATGATGATTATTGATATCTATTGAAATCAGTTAAAAGATGGGGATTATTATTTTAAAAAATAATATTAATAATAAACTAACTAAAGGCTAATTAAAATAGATCTTTAACAATAAGCAAATCAAAGTTCAAATGTGTAAAAATAAATTTAACAAAAAAAAAATATATATATATATATATATTAAAATGTAGGTTCCATTGAATACATATACACTAAGACATTGAAAATATAACTTATACCTTAATTTACAATTATTGAAAAACAATCTACCCACAAATACATGGCAGGGATAAAGTAATTAATATGAAATGGAATCTTCCCATAAAGTAATATGAAATGTAAAATGTAAAGAAGTTATCTCATAATATAATCTCTCGTAAATTGTGGTTTAATGTGTTTTAATGGGAGATGTCCTCAAGCTTTTCGCTTATTAATGCCAATCTTTTTTAACCTGTGTGGTGAGTTGTTACTAATAAAAGCATAATTAATATGCATTGGGAAGGGCGCGAAGGTGGCGGGGATGAAAGGGAGTGATAAATACTTTGAAACTTTTGTGAACCTGGGAGTCCATGAATCTGTGACAACAGGAGGTGAAGAATCGACTAAGTATGAAAAGGCGGGGCGATCAGACGGACTCATCGTAGGTAGAGTGAAGCTTGCAAGTTCGAGGAGTTTGGGGTCGAATTGTAGATCACGGAAGTTTTGGGTGCAAGATGTATATCACGGAACACGAGGCATGAGAGTTCGATAGCACCAATGCGAGAACCCATGGTCATAAAATTGGCTAAGTATGGAAAGGAATGGCGGTCAGTCGGACTCGTGATGTGAGGATATGGATGGAGATGAGGATCTGTCAGTCCGCCAACCCGGGAACCCACAATCATAGAAATGTGACTAAATATAGAACCAGAAAGGGATAATAGAGGGCAAGAAGAAAACGGGAAAACGGGTAAGTATAGAAGAGGGAAAAGATAGGGAGAAAAGAATCTTATCCCTCACACAACAACACTTAGTTTGATAATTATCAAGCGATAGAAACACATTAACTATGGGAAAAACATTCTCAGCTATGGAATATACTTGGAGCTCAACAAAGTCAGGTTCAAGTTTAAAGAGAATTTGTTTATATTTATTTCAATATTATTCATATTATTTTATTTTAATAGTATTTTTGTGGCCCAAATGTAAACTATGTTCCAATTTGAAGGGTGTTTTCGGCTTGCAAATTTTGCTCAAACCCATAAGCAATAGACAAAAAATATATGACTTAACATTATTATATGCAAGCATATTCTCAAATATGACAAGTTGTAATATATGCACAATATTAAATAGGAACATGACGTCAACACTTAAGTTGTCATGTTGTATATGTCCACTGATGTGTTGTCTTTGTTAGAGGGCTAGTGGCCACAAAACTTTGTCCTACTTGAATCTAATACCCTGTCACAAATTATTTTTGCATGTAAAATGTAAGGAGCGAAAGTTGCAGATGCCGCAATAGAGTTGTTTTTATTTAAATGGAAGTACTGGGTAGGGAAAAAAAAAACTTATCCTGTATTTTTAATTATGGATCAAAGAGTCTCTTAAATTCTCGTAGAAAGAGATTCAATTCATCTATCAATAGTTGTACAGGCAAATGAGTTAATTTAAAAATATATATACAAATTTCAATAAAACAATATTAAACATTGAAAAACACCATAAATTTGCACTCAACATGTTAACTAATATGTATCCACGAAAAGTATTTAAATTTTTTTAAGATTACAAAAATTCAATAAAACAATGTTAAACATTGTAAAACACCATAAATTTGTAAAATGTTGGACCTTTAAAGAAGTCCCTCAAATGAAAGTAAAATAGATATAACAGAAAATGGAAGATGTTTTTAAAGTTCATTGTAAAAAGAGAATTCACACATTCATATATGTAAAGTAAATAAGTAGAACTTGCTCACATCCATCATAGCAAGGCCAATGATATATGATCACATAAAAATTAAAAGAAAATGATCGACATGCATAAGAGAATTTTGACACTGTGATACATGGGAAGCAAAAAAAAGATAATGATACAACAACCTCAAATATTTTATATTCAGAAAAACTGGGTTACAAAATACAGTCGACATTATTCCCAAAATAGCTCTCTTGGAATTTGTAAAAAAATATATAGTTCAGTACATATTCTCTGACATTTAAATGTGTTTGTCATAATGACTAGGATTGGGGCTCTCGCGGACCATAAAGCAAATATGTATAAGAATCAAGCTTGTAGAAAGAAAAAAGTGGGCGATGGAAGACAGCAAGACCTCGCAAGAAGAAAGAGAAAAATTTTAGTCCTCGGTTAAACCTTTCTATTTAAAGAGGTAGAGTAACTGGATGAAGAGATTGACAATGACAAAAGAATGTGATCAGTATGAACTTACTATGATGGTATCTCATGCCTTGTCATTTGCTCGTCGATGTCCTTTTATGGCTTTCCTCTGTGGTTATGGGAACCGTCTCAATTGTCCTTTTCCCTTCATTGGCAAGCTTATCGACGACATTTTTTAACCACTCCTCGATGTAGCTCTTCATGGGCGCCACATTAATTTCATGTCGGATTTTTATACTGAAGAGTTCACTTTCCAAGTCCCTTAGATCAATAGAGATGTTGCGCAATGCTTCTTCAATTTCTTGGTTTTTAATCGAATAATCAACTAGCCAGTTTTTCACGTCATCTTCACCATATTCAAGAATGCCATAGAAATTTTCAAATGACAGCCCTTTAGAGATCTCAACTTGTTCATCAAATGCTTGCTTGGTTAAAAATAATGAGTTAAATATCAATTTTGGGTCTTGGACTTCATTGGTGATGCCAGCTAGATCTATCTCAGTTAGCTTCTTGAATAGTTTGTCTCTTCTAGATATGGCCTAGCTACATGCTTGAACGATACCATTCAGGTTTTTTACCTTTTCTTTCCAGCATGCGTTTAGTTGGTTTATTCAATCTGGGGAAGGGAGATCCTCCTCTCTTCTTTTCAATTCCGTCATACTGGTAAATTTAATACCAAATGGTACAACTGCATCGAGGTAGAAACCTTGCTCATTTTTCAAATTTGCTTCCAGATATTCATGAAAAGCATGCGCTCTTGTTCCAAAAGAGACCATACTCTTTGACATCTCCCAAGCTTCTATTATTAATTCCTTTCTTCTCTTTATATTCTTTTCCACATAGCCTCGGGCTAATGTGAGAAGGCTTGTTGATCCTTTTAACGTTGTCACAGGTGTGGTAGGCCTGGTCATTGCCAAAGGACTAGCCAACAGTGGAAGGGGCATTAGATCTCCCTCTAATTCTTTGATTTGCTCCTTTAACCTGACATTATCCGCTTGAAGGTCGTCAATAGAGTTGTCTAGAGCATCTCTAGTTGCTCGATGTATCTGGGAGATCTGGGAAGGCTGCATGTTCCATAGGTTAATCTCTGAACGAGATTTTGCCTTCTTATTCTTTACATCTCTCTTTTCAATAACCAATTTTTTGGATTCACTATCAAAAATAGCGCTCTGAAATGCAAAAGACTCTTCTTCGTCGAAGGTCTCGGTTCCAATTATTTTCATCTGAGGGTTCTGGGGAGCAGTGCTCTCTAGGTGGTCATTGTCGGGAACATTTTCTCAATGTCAATTTATAGTTCAATATCTTCGAGGGAGAGATCGTGGATATCACTTTCTCCCCTCGATCCCTCCTCTTCTTACACAATTTTTTTTCATTTCTTGCTCGTGGTAAGTTTATACGAACTTTCAATTTTGTTAGAGGGAGGGTTCTTGTCTCCTCCTCCGCCTGAATAATTGTGTGTGACTTTCTTACTTGGGTAGGCCGTTGGAGCGTTGCTCTGAGATGTTGTAGTCTTGGGTGTGGTAGTCGGAGATTGGGCACTTTTCTCACCTGGACCTTTTCGTCTCTACGTGTACAACTCATTGGTGCTAAGTATTGTATCTAGGTCCCCGGTGTCATGAGCAGGACTGCCTGAGGTGTTATTTGTGTCTTCATTCAGGATAGCGTTAATGAAATAATTGTTGAAACCGACAACCAATAGGTGTTCTACAAAAATACCATTAGGGTCGAAACCTTTTACTTTTTCAGCATATTTCAAATTGAGGTTGTGGAAGTGGCCCGCGAATTCATCAATCTTGTTCATATTCCTGAATATGAAACCCTCGACTTTCCAAAGCAGAGGCATGAATTGTTTTTTTCTCTTTTCATGGAAAAAATGCAACCAGTTGGTGTATTGCCTTGCTATCTCAACAACAAACATTGTATCAAATATGTGACATGGAAGGAAGGAAGGATTTTATTTGGATCCAAAAATCCTTATAACATTATAGTTCTCCATTTGTTCCAGTCTCCCCTTCCTATCCAGGAACTTGCTCGCTTGGTCAAACATCCGGGGAAAATCCTTTCCAAATATCAACCCTTTAAAAACTGAGACAAAATCATTAAAGACTCCATAAAAATGTTGGGAGGCCTTGTGTCTCCATAATGTCTAGTACCAGAGGGTTACTGGGTCAAATTCGCAATTTACCTTCTTATACATAGATAATATGGGGAATGAACAGCAATGTGCTATCGTGAAAATTAAATAAGATGACATAAAGAATTTCTTTTGCCTTTTGTATTGTAATAATTGGAAAGAGATTTCAATGGAAATCAACTTTCCCCAATCGAAGATGGCTTGTTCCTTCACCATAAAATATAAAATATACAGAATCATCTAAGAGATGTTGGTTGTACTTTCTTATCTCGTTATCCTCATGAAAATCCATGCAATTTCACAGAAAGGATTTTTGAATGCACTAACCTATAATATGGTGATGTCCTCGGGGACGAACACTGGGTCCTCTAAGAATTTCAATAAGAGGTCCAATCCATTATCATGCTTCTTTAAGAACTCCCTGCAATCCTCGCCCTTGAAAGTAAGTGTTGACTCGTTGGCTCGGGAAGTCTTAACATCTTTTGAAATACTTGAGTTGATAGGGAGACTCAAGAATGGTCCCGCAAACTGGATAATCCATTGGTTCAAAATATAATTCTCGGCGCACCAGGTGACCAACTCCTTACAATAAAAAACTTCGGGGACATAACCTGCTCGTGCAATTCCAGACGTCCAGATAAATTCTTTCTGGGCAGAAGGGGATGAGTAGTAGTAATAAGCTATGGACGACTAAAAACTCTAGTCCTTGCGCCCGAAAATATTCAACGTATCTCCACAGAAATGTTGTCGAGCTACAACCATAAGGTGATGAGAACGTTCCTTTGCTCCTGATAGTATTTAAAATGAATGCTTGAGGATGATAATATAATCTCTTGTAAATCTTGGTTTAATGCGTTTTAATGGGAGATGTCCTCGACCTTTTCTCTTATTAATGGCAATCTTTTTTGAATTTGTGTGGTGAGTTGTCACTAATAAAAGCATGATTAATGTGCATTGAGAAGGGCATGAAGGTGGTGGGGATGGACGGGAGAGAAAAATGCTTTGAAACTTTGTGAACCTGGGAGTCCGGGAACCCACGAATCTGTGACAATAGGAGGTGAAGAATCAACTAAGTATGGAAAGGTGGGGCATAATGCCTTAAAAAAACTAAAATAACCAACAATTTTCCCAATTCAAGATCCACAAAAAAATCCAGATCCCATAATTTTCACCTCTGCCAATTCGATAATAGGTAAGTTAATTTGGTAGATCAAACTATCGATCAGTTCATGCGACTGGGGTGCTTGTGAGAAAAACTAATGCTTTGATAATTGGGTATGTGTTATATTATTTGCATGTGTGTGTGTGGGCGCGTCAGATTCGACAACTGTGTCTCTGTGTCATGTGCGCCAGGTGCTTCCTAAGGGGGACCAAGTATGGGGCCCCTTGGTTACGTGCAGCGTTCAGCTCCGGGGCAGCGCCCCAAAATTTGTTTTTGGGCATTTTTGTTATTTAACGAATTTTGCTATTTTTAGCGGTTTTCTAAATTAACCCCGAATTAAGGGATTAGGGTTTTGGTATCTACGAAATACCTAAAAACATTGTATATATATTGTATGGTGAATGCTGAAATGAATACAATGAAGCGTTGAAAGGTTTTCTCCCGGTTAAGTGTTTCTGGTATAAATCTCGATGTACTATGTGTATGAGCCATTGATTAATTTATGTTTTGCTTAAGAATCTATATGCATTGCTTTACTTCACAGGTTTAAAACTTACATGTGGTATCAAAGCTTGTTTTTGGCTTCAGGGGGACGCATTTGTTGTTGAGGGTTTGGCTCGGTCTTGAAAGATCAAGTTTATCTTGGGTCTATGATAAACCTGGGTTCAGTGGGAGCTTTTGCAGTGGTGATTCGAGTGTAGAAAGATGAATGTCGAGCTCTTCTAGAATCAAGATAGATAAGTTCAACGGTAAAAACTTTGAGCTATGGAAGCTCACGATGGAGGACCTTCTTGTAGACAAAGAACAACATATCGTTATGGATCCTGGTACACAGCCTACTGGTACGCAACCTACTAGCACATAATCGACTGGTACACAACCTACTAGTAAACAAACTAATATTACACCAACTACTGGTGTGTCGAAGAAATATTGGGAGAAGTTGGACAAAAGAGCAAGGAGTACTATTCGACTTTGCCTGGCAGATTCATTGTTGTTGAATGTCTCGGGAGAATCTACGACCAAGGAACTATGGGATAAGTTAGGGAATTTGATTCAATCAAAGTCCTTGGTAAACAAGTTGTTTCTTCGAAAGAAGTTGTATCATCTTAGGATGGAAGATGGAGATTATGTGACAGAACATCTAAATGCCTTTAATACTCTGGTAAGTCAACTCGTATTTGTTAATATTACGATTGCATAAGAAGATAAGTGTATTACTTTGTTATGTTCTTTGCCAAACTCTTGGGATAATCTGGTTGTAGCAATTAGCAGTACCACTCAATCTACATTGAAGTATGAGGATGTAGTTTCATCCTTGTTATCTGAAGAGATGAGGCAGAAAAGCATGGATGGTCATAACACAGATGCTTTATTTGTAAAAGGTTGTACTCAAGACAGGAATCCTGGTAAGTCTTCGGGGGGAGATCTAAATCTACAGGTAGATCTAAGTCTCCAGGAAAATCTTTGAGGAAATGCTAGAAGTGTGGTAAAACAGGGCATTATAAGAAAGATTGCAAGTCTAAGAAGGTTGATAAACCAAAGGGATCTGATAGTACCTCTTCCACAGAGGTGAAAACCTCCACTGAAGAAGGAGGTGATGTTTACTTGGAATCTACAGGTACACATGCAGACTGTGATGTATGGTTGATTGACTCAAGTGCGTCATACCATATGACTCCTCACAGAGAGTGGTTCTCTGAATATGAAAAATACAATTGTGGTGATGTATTCCTAGGAGATGACTCGACAGGCAAAATCATGGGACGTGGAAGGGTTAAGTTGCTGCTAAAAGATGGAAGGATTAGAACTCTCCTTGGGGTTCTGCACATTCCAAAACTAGCCAGGAGCCTAATATTTGTAAGTAAGTTGGATGATGCAGGAGTAGATACTGTATTGGGAAAGGGCACTTGCAAGATGGCACGACGAACAATGGTGTTGATGAGGGGAGTTCGGTGTGGAACTTTGTACAAGTTGTTGGGAAGCACTTATACTAATGGGTGTAACAATCCTTTTATCCCTGAGCAGACAAATAAAGAAGACAAGACCAATATTGTCACTGAAAAGAAGACCATGCTGTGGCATCAAAGGCTGGAGTATATTGGAGAAAAGGGCCTTCGAACACTACACGATAAAGGTATGGTTGAAGGTATGTCTAAGTGCACTCTGGATTTTATTTATGTGAACATTGCATATATGGAAAACATAATCGAGTACGATTTCCATCTGGTGCTACAAGAGCAAAGGGGATCTTATAGTTGATACACATTGATGTGTTTGGACCTATGCATGTTCCATCACTAGGTAAATATGTGTATTATGTTTCATTCATAGATGATTTCTCAAGGAAAACATGGATTTATTTTCTTAGAAAGAAATCTGAGGTATTTGATAAATTTAAAGAGTTTAAGGCTCTAGTAGAAAATCAGACAGAAAAGAAAATAAAGGTATTGAGGATAGATAATGGTGGAGAATTCTATGGAAATGAATTCAAAGAATTTTGTAAGAAGTGTGGTATAGCAAGGCAGAAGAATACTCCATACACACCTCAACAGAATGGAGTTGCAGAAAGGATGAACAGGACACTGATGGAAAAATCAAGGAGCATGCTTAGTGGTGCCAAGTTAGGACAGGAACTCTGGGCAGAGGCAGTGGGTACATCATGTTACCTGGTCAATCGATCACCCTCATCAGCGTTGGATGATAAAACTCCACACGAGGTATGGACTAGTAAGACACCCTCTCTTGAATATCTCAGAGTGTTTGGATGTGATGCTTATGTACATGTTCCAAAGGAAAATAGGAGTAAGCTGGATAATAAAGCTGAAAAGTGTATATTTATGGGTTATAAAGATGGTGTGAAAGGTTATAAAATTTGGAACCCAGAAGCTAAGAAGATTTTTTACAGTCAGAATGTTGTTTTTAGAGAGGTAAAAGATGTGTCCAAACAGGAATTCCTACCAAGGCAAGAAGAACCTGAGAAAATAGAGCTTGAGCTGGATGATGCAAAATCTGAATCATCTGAAGAAGATGAAGTAAACGAAGAAGAAGAACCTCATACCCCAGTATTGAGGAGATCAGTGAGGGAAAGAAGGTAACCATAAAGGTATAGTCCACCTAATTTTCGTTCTAATTTTGCTTTATTTATTACTGATGATGATCCCAAAACTGTCAGGGAAGCAGTGAATTCAGAGGATAGTAAACTATGGAAGAAGGCCATGGTTGAAGAAATGGATGCCTTGGATAAGAATGAGGCATGGGATATAGTTGAGTTGCCAACTGGAAGAAAATTTGTTTGTAGCAAATGGTTGTTTAAGAAGAAGTTTAATGCAAAAGGTAAAGTGGAGAAATACAAAGCTCGGTTAGTATCAAAAGGTTATTCCCAGGTAGAGGGAATTGACTTTGGTGAGATTTGTTCTCCTGTTGCTAAGTTAACATCTATTAGATTTCTTTTATCTATTGTTGTTGCTTTTGATCTTGAAGTGGAACAGATGGATGTGAAGACAAAATTCCTACATGGGGATCTGGAAGAAGAAATCTACATGAAGCAACCATAAGGCTTTGTAGTGAAGGGAAAGAAAGAGTTGGTTTATAAGCTAAAGAAATCACTATATGGTCTAAAGCAAACACCTAGGATGTGGTACCAAAAGTTTGACACATACATCCTTGGATTGGGATTTGTGAGAAGCAACGGTGATCACTATGTATATTCCAAGCAGGTTGGTAATCACTTCATTTATGTAGTGTTGTATGTTGATGACATGTTGTTGGTAGGAAATAACATGGATGTTATCAAGGAGGTGAAATCACAACTATCCTCCAAATTTGACATG
>ML778540.1:461607-480691 GCA_009831015.1 Picea engelmannii | reverse complement strand
GTTATCAAGGAGGTGAAATCACAACTATCCTCCAAATTTGACATGAAGGATCTCGGTGTTGCTAACTTCATTATGGGAATGGAGATTAAAAGAGATCGTGCAAACATGAAACTCTAGTTGAATCAAAGAAAATATGTTGAGACGATATTGCAGAGGTTTAATATGCATGGAAGTAAACCGGTCAAGGTTCCTATTCCTATAGGTGTAAAGTTATCTGCAGATCAGTGTCCCAAGACACAGGAAGAAGAAGATGGCATGTCCCATGTTTCATATGCCAGTGCAATTAGCAGTTTGATGTATGCAATGGTCTGTACTAGACCGGACATTGCAAATGCAGTGGGAGTTTTGAGTAGGTATATGTCAAAACCAAGGAAGGAGCATTGGACAACAGTAAAGAGGGTCTCAAGGTATTTGCGTGGCACTACCAATTATGGATATTGCTACCAAGGAAGACCAGGATTGGACAGAGTGGTGGACATACATAGCTTTGTTGATGTAGACTGGGTTGGAGATCTGGATCACAGAAGATCTACAAGTGGGTATGTGTTTTACCTATTTGGAGGAGCAATCAGTTGGATGAGCAAAAGACAGGCTGTAGTGGCACTCTCAACTACAGAAGTTGAATACATAGCAACCACTCATGCAAGCAAGGAAGCAGTATGGTTACAGAGATTATGACGTCAGAGTGCAATCTTCCTGGCAAAGAACCTAGCTTATCATTTGAAGACACAACATATTGATGTTCAATATCACTTTGTGAGAGACATGGTTGAAGAAAAGAAGGTGTTGCTGGAAAAGGTTGACACTTTGAAGAATGTTGCAGATTCATTGACAAAGTCTATGAGCACATAAAATTTCTCATGGTGTAGAGTAACAATGGGCATTGTTGCCCTGGATTGTTGACTATATAATCCTGTGGACCCCTGGATGCAAAGAAAACAACAAGTGGAAGAATGTTGGGTATGTGTTATATTCTTTGTTATTTTAACGGATTTTGCTATTTTTAGCGGTTTTCTAAATTAATCTCGGATTAAGGGATTAGGGTTTTGGTATCTACGGAATACCTAAAAACATTGTATATATATTGTATGGTGAATGGTGAAATGAATACAATGAAGTGTTGAAAGGTTTCTCCCGGTTAAGGGTTTCTGGTATAAATCTCGGTGTACTATGTGTATGAGCCATTGATTAATTTTTGTTTTGCTTAAGAATCTATATGCATTTCTTTACTTCACAGGTTTAAAAATTACATTGATGAAGATTTGTTTGTATTGCAACTTGTGACAGTAATTGTGTCTCGATAGTAATTAAAATGAACGTTGGAGGATGATAATATAATCTCCCGTAAATCTTGGTTTAATGTGTCTTAATGGGAGATGTCCTCGAGTTTTTCACTTATTAATGCCAATCTTTTCCAACTTGTGTGGTGATTTGTCACTAATAAAATAATAATTGATGTGCATCGTGAAGGGTGCGAAGGTGGCGGGGATGGACGGGAGCGATAAATGCTTTGAAACTTTTGTGAACCCGGGAGTCCGCGAACCCACGAATCTGTGACAATAGGAGGTGAAGAATCGACTAAGTATGGAAAGGCAGGGCGGTCAGACGGACTCAGACAGACTCATCGTAGGTAGAGAGAAGCTTGTGATTTCGAGGAGTCTGGGGTCGAATTGTAGATCACGGAAGTTTTGGGTGCAAGATGTATATCACGGAACACAGGGCATGAGAGTTTGATAGCGCCAACCCGGGAACCCGCGGTCATAAAATTGGCTAAGTATGGAAAGGAATGGTGGTCAGTCAGACTCATGATGTGAGGATATAGATGGAGATGAGGATCTGTCAGTTCGCCAACTGGAGAACCCGCGATCATAGAAATGCGACTAAGTATAGAACCAGAAAGGAATAATAGAGGGGAAGAAGAAAAGGGAAAAACGGGTAAGTATAGAAGAGGGAAAAGAAAGGGAGAAAATAACTTTATCCCTCACACAACAACACTTAGTCTGATAATTATCAAGCGATAGAAACACATTAACTATGGGAAAAACATTCTCAACTATGGAATATACTTGGAGCTCGACAAACTCAGGTTCAAGTTTAAAGAGAATTTGTTTATATTTATTTCAATACTATTCATATTATTTTATTTTAATAGTATTTTTGTGGCCCAAATGTAAACCATGTTTCAATTTAAAGGGTGTTTTCGGCTCGCAAATTTTGCTCAAACCCATAAGCAATAGACAAAATATATGACGTAACATTTTTATATGCAAGCATATTCCCAAATATGACAAGCTGCAATATATGCACAATATTAAAGAGGCACATGACGTCAACACCTTTGTAGATAACAGTGGGCTAGCATAATGTTGCATTCTTACTGTGATAATGCCTTAAAAAAACTAAAATAACCAATAATTTTTGCCAATTCAAGATCCACACAAAAAAAAATTCAGATCCCATAATATTCTCCCATTAATGCGTTTTAATGGGAGATGTCCTCAAGCTTTTCGCTTCTTAATAAGAATCTTTTCGAACCTCTGTGGTGAGTTGTCACTAGTAAAAGCATAATTAATGTGCATTGGGAAGGGCGCGAAGGTGGCGGGGATGGAGGGGAGCGAAAAATGCTTTGAAACTTTTGTGAACCCGGGAGTCCGTGAACCTGCGAAACTTTGAAGAATCGACTAAGTATGGAAAGGTGGGGCGGTCAGACGAACTCATCCTAGGTAGAGTGAGGCTTGCAAGTTCGAGGAGTTTGGGGTCGAATTGTAGATCATGAAATTTTTGGGTGAAAGATGTATATCACGGAACACGGGGCATGAGAGTTCGATAGCACCAACCCGGGAACCCACGGTCATAAAATTGGCTAAGTATGGAAAGGAACGGCGGTTGACTGGACTCGTGATGTAAGGATATAAATGGAGATGAAGATATGTCAGTCTGACACCCCGGGAACCCGTGATCATAGAAATGAGACTAAGTATACAACCAGAAAGGGATAATAGAGGGGAAGAAGAAAATGGAAAAACAAGTAAGTATAGAAGAGGGAAAAGAAAGGAAGAAAATAACTTTATCCCTCACACAACAACACTTAGTCTGATAATTATCAAGCGATAGAAACACATTAACTATGGGAAAAGCATTCTCAGTTATGGAATATACTTAGAGATCGACAAACTCAGGTTCAAGTTTAAAGAGAATTTGTTTATATTTATTTCAATATTATTCATATTATTTTATTTTAATAGTATTTTTGTGGCCCAAATGTAAACCATGTTTCAATTTGAAGGGTGTTTTCGGCTCGCAAATTTTGCTCAAACCCATAGGCAATAGACAAAATATACGACGTAACATTTTTATATGCAAGCATATTCTCAAATATGACAAGCTGCAATATATGCACAATATTAAAGAGGCACATGACATCAACACCTTTGTAGATAACAATGGACTAGCATAATGTTGCATTTTTACTGTGATAATGCCTTAAAAAAACTAAAATAACCAATATTTTTTGCCAATTCAAGATCCACACAAAAAAAAATCCAGATCCCATAATATCCACCTCTGCCAATTCGATAATAGGGAGGTTGATTTGGTAGATCAAACTACTGCTCAGTTCAGGCGACTAGGGGGCACTCGGGGTGAAAGCTAATGCTTTGATGAAGATTTGTTTGTGTTGCAACCTATCACAGTAATTGTGTTTTTGATATATTGTTTAATGTGTTGAAACATTATTTAAAGTATTAAACTTCTTGCACCAGATTATTCATTGAATGGTTTGTTGTTTCCCTCTATTTTTTACCTTTATTACGTCACTTGTCTGACATTGGTGTCACATCAGGCAAGGAGAACCCTCATTCATATCATCTTGCCAATCTCCCCATGTTGTTGTCTTCGTGAACCAACCCTCTAACTGATCAACAAATTGAAAAGAAGGAGCATTCCAAACTTGTGGTGGCCTAGCTTTGCCCTTTAGCAAACAGGGGTGGACTTTAGGACCAACAACAACTATGAAGTTGTTTACACAGGTCTACAGGCAATTCAATCAAGGAATAGAGAAAGTGAGTCATACCTATAGTTTTGAAGATGTGTTTGCGTAAGAGAAGCATACAAAATATAAAAAGAAATCAATGGAGGTTTGTTGAAATAAAGTTATTGTACTGTCAATTCGAGCGTGAGTATAGCAATGGCGAACTTGAAATTTAATTTTGTTGGGTTGATAGCATATTTCATGTTAAGAACCAAATATCAATATAGCATAGAAAAACCTCAAAATAAGTACTCAACGCCTTGAAAAAGAGAGAAATTCAGATAATAAGCCTCTTCGAGGGGGAAACCTCCTTATGCCCACATAAATGTACAATTCCAAGATGATTCCAAATGAAAATGTCTCATTGGTATATATAGGAGACTAGGAGGTATAATTACAACTAATGGAATAAAGCCGACATAAATAAAATAACATTACTAATGTAATATGCCCCAATTAAGGGGTAATGAGCCAATATCAGGGCTTAACATGCCCCTCCCCTTGAGTGTTGTTAGGGAAAAACATCCTATGGACTAGTAAATAGAGTTCAGACTTTGCATGCAGATATGACCGACTACCTTTTTCGAAGGTAGTCTAGTCGGTTCGAAAAAGGGGTAAACTAGCACCGACAAGACGTCTATTCAAAACCATTTTAACGAGTGTGATAAAGACAATATCACTCGGCCATTTTTTTATTTTTAAGGAGTCTGAAAAAAGCTTAACTATGGACTCCGTCAGGAATATTCTTCTAGACCAATTTAATGAGTGTGAAAGAATAAGGTCACTCGACGATCTTTTCAATTTTAAGGAGTCTGAAAAGAGCTTAGCTATGGACTCCATGGGGGTTCCTTTTTCGTAAGTTTAGTCCCTCAGGCCCGAAAAAGGGATAAAATTATACCTGAGAGTACTCTTCTAAAGAATGGAAGTTCCATAGAGTATACCTTTGTTCGTACAGTTGACCGTCCGGATCGAAAAAGGAGTAAACTACCCCCGGACAGACGTGACTTCAAATTTCAGTTTAACGAGCGTGAAAGGCCACAAGATCGCTCGACAATCTTTTCATGTTCAGAGGGTCTGAAAAGGGTTTAAAAGAAGACTCGTTTAAGGAACATTCTTCTAGACCAATTGAACGAGTGTGAAGAAACAAGGTCACTCGACAATCTTTTCATCTTTAAGGAGTCTGAAAAGGGCTTAAAGAAGACTCCATAATGGTTACTTTTCTCAGTTAATCTGGACGAGATCGAAAAGCATAAATGCAGTCTCGCCGGATGTTGCTTTCGGATCTCAAAGCGAGCTTGAAAAACAACAAAGTTAGCTCATGATAGACTCTTTGTGGGTCGATGCCTAGCATCTCCTCGAGGTAGCTGTATTCTCCGACGAAAACATTGTCTATGACGCCAGGGGTTCTGGAGATATTGATAGGTATCGTTTCAACAATAGTTGCTATATTGCCCTCAGCATAAATTTCATGTGTAGCTAAGAGATTAATAGGACACAACTGATCTCCCGTCATGGTCACGGTGAATTCTCCTGCTTCGATTCGGCTTAACTCTGGGAGAAAATATGATCTGTGATGAAGATGTTCCCAAGGTTTGTCCGGACTAGTCATTGCTTCGATTACTGCTTCATCAGAAGGCAAGACTAAGTGTAACAAATCGATGTTAGCGAGAGAACCCTGAGCCCAAATAGGCTCTAGAAGTGGATCTAACTCTTGTGCAGGAGTCGGATCAGGGTTAACTGAAGCTTGCTGGACCAAAGAGTATGCTACTTCAGTGGCAGACAAGGGCATGGACATGCCTGGGTGCCTTGTCTCATCCATCGTGACTGATGGGGAAGGAAGAATCCATGGATCCTCGAAGTAAGTCGTGCGAAACGAGGAAACTTGAAAAATCTCAACCTTATGGTGATTAGATATAAATTTGATATCGCCGTGAGGAGGTGGGTAATCAAAAGTACCCATCAAAGATGGGCACAAACCAACTCCTACGTTGACGACACCTGGTTGAGGATTATCGATCAGTGGGACCGTGGAAGCCCCCAAAGCTGGGTCAGGTCTGGAGAAAGACAATTGATCGATGGTCACTATCCGACCCTCGTGTGGAAACAACAAGACCCGGAAAACTGTAGCAACCACAACTTGCATAACATAAGTCCAACTCTGTCCTAACAAGAGGTTATAGTTTAGGGGAGCATCGACTGCCTCTACCTCGACACACACGGTCTTCCCTCCTAACTGCATGGGGAAAGAAGGAACGATGCCATGTGGTCGGAATGAACGATCGTCAAAAGCAATGATGAGAGTAGGTGATGGAGACAAAACGGGTTGGCCAATGGCCTTCCAACTTGCCAACGACATAACGCATGTCGAGGCGCCCTTGTCGACTACTGTACGGAAGATATTCCATGTAAAAGTTTTCGTGGGGTAAGCCACTACTATCTAAAACACTACGTGGTAAGGCAGATGAGGTTTTAAGTCGGTTGTATCTAACATGATGGTACCCGGATTACAAGTCTCAGTAGAGCCCAAAGCGGTTAACAAGGATTTTCTCTGAGAAGGGCAACTTTGGAGGACCTCCAAAGCAGACATCGCACAAGGGGTTTGTGATAAATCTTCCACCACAGAGTAGTTCTGGGCGGCCCTTGCATTTGGGTTATGAGAAGCCTTTTTAAATGCACCTTTTGGCATGCATGTCATTGTTTCTCCGAACGTCTTCTCAATCTGTAGAGGAAGAGATGGGAGGTCAGCTTCTTTACCCTTCTCAGAAGCTCTTGGTTTACTATAATCGTGCGCTCTAGTAGATATGAAAGCATCACCCCTAACCATATATACGTTTGCGGATGAGGGGTTGTTCGGAGGCGGGCAGTTTTCTTGGCTGCCCCCTTCTGTACTTGCAGAGGCTTGAGTTAGATTTTTCCCATGTTGAAATGGGTTCGTCAACACTGCCTGTTGTTGTTGTGTGACAAATTTTTGGGCCTCTGCAAGCCAAGGACATAGATGGGTCGGGTGGTCTTCCACGCACAAGTTGCATGGATACCTCACCTTATGTTTTTCAGTGTTGTCCCCGCCAGCATTATCATTGGGTTTTTTATCCCCCTTACCCTTCTTTCGTTGTTTTTTCTTCCCTTCAGGCTACTGGGTGGCCTTTGGGTTAGTCGACTGCACTGTGTGTACTTCCGACGTTTGGGTAGGGGGAGCAACCAAAACAGTAGTTTGGCTGGACACTGTGTATTGTATGGATAACTGCTGCAACTGTTTTGTCAATTGCTCAACGAGCTTAGTTTGTGCTGAACCGACGATACCATCGGCATGCGGTCCAACTCTCTATCTAGTTTTATCTAGTATTGAACGTGGCGCATCTGGCAAGATGTTGTATAATAAACCGGACTGAGAATAGATGAGCTCAAACTGTTGAGCCCTCATGATGGCATCTTCTTCAGAGAAAACTCTGAATGTCGCGACGTCTTTGGATAACTGCGGGACCAAAGACTTAAGGAACCACTCAAGCAGGAATGCTGGTGGGACTGGTACTTTTATTAAACTCTTCCGGCGTCTCCATTCTCGGATGTGATCAGAGATATGGTCCATTGTTGTCTGTTCGAAATTAGCGAGCAACTTTGTGCCAGCGTCGTATCTCACAGGTAACTGGAAATGGTTAAGGAAAGCCATCGCCAGTTAGCCAAAATAAGAGTATCTTGAGCGATCAAGCTCAATGTACCATTTCGCGACACTCTTAATGAGAGTACGTTGAAACAATCGCAACTGTACGGAGTCATCTTTCAATGAGTTAGATGAGCACCAAAGATGGAAGGTAGTCACATGATCTCCTGGATCTTCATTATGCTTGGCTTCGAACTTTGGAATGTCCAAAGGCAACTTTGTCGGCATAGGAGGCCAACGCAGATCGTGACAAATGGGGTCATTCAACAACCTTGTCAAATCTGGCAAGTGTAAAGTCGCCAGGAAAGGTAGTTTGGGTTGCTGCTGATAACCTGGTAAAAAGGGTCTTGGAGTTTGACTGGCACCAGGTTGCCAGGAAAAGTTTGGCTGCTGGCCTGGATTTTGGTAAAAACCATGGCCCTGGCCAGCGTAAGGATTTTGCATATGTGGAGACATCATCGACTGATTTCCCAAATAGGACATAGATTGTTGGGCATGCATTGTGTTCGAAGGACTTTGGGAAGGATTACCCCATGCCGGTCCCGTAGGGATAGGCATAGTAGTTTGTCCGGGGTTCCATTGATTGTGGAAAGAATTACCCCAGATCGACATTCCGGAGGAGGGAACGGATCCTTGCTCTGAATTGCAAGGTCCTGCTAAGTTTCCCCCCTATGCAGGAATAGTACCCTGCCCAGGAGTAGATTGTCCAAAAATGGGGTTGCCCCCAGTCGGGAAAGCGACTGACGAGAAGGTGTTGTTACCAAAAGTTATGTTCCAAGAAAACGATGTCGAACCTACCGACATACTATGCGAAGGTGGTCCTTGACTCCCTGCTCCAAATAAACTATTGTGTGTAGGTTGCTCGGTGGATTGTTGATGCGAACCACCGAGTGAAGGGGACAAAGGAGGGATATGACCTCCTGCGTAAGGAAAAACATTAAAAGGGACAGGAGTGCCCCCCATGTGACCTTGCAGAGGAGCGCTAGAGCTCTCTGCCCCAAGACCCAAAGTCTGTAAAGTGGAGTAGGACACTACAGGATTTGTACCCGAACTAGGCATATCGTATGAGAACGGAGGGCCTGTCGCACTAGGTGTGAAAGGGGTTGTGGCCGCCGCCAAAGATGGGTTTGGACCACTGTGCGAAGTAATTGCGGTCGAGACCATGGTGGCTCGGACCGACGATGGTAGGTTAGGAGATGACGACTCTCCTGCGGTGACAACCGTGGTGGGAATTGAAGAATTCCCAGAAGGAGTAACAACATTTGTTTCCATTGCTATGTGTGACACTGTCTGGCGCTCGTAAAATTGAATTGGTACAATGAAAGGGGCTGAGAGATCAGTGGTTGGGGTTTCAACCGAGCCAAGAGCGGTTGTTTCAAGGTCCAAAATGGTCGATTCCTCGAGGGGTTGTTCGGGCACAATGGTTTGTAACCCAGTCGCTTCAAAAGACCCTTGTTGGTCTAGCTTCCGCCTTAATGGTGGCGGGGGTGGCTCCAGTTTAACCGACGACAGGCCAAGAAGCCTTCGTGACCGACAGAGCTCGGGATCCTCCACTGTGTGAGAAGATCCAAGACACTCTAAGGTAGTCTAAACGCTCAAAAGTAACACACATTAAGAAAAAAAAGTCCCTAGAAGATAAGACAAGAAAACACTAAATTAATTGGAAGAACAGTTACAACAGCCAACACTAGAGCAACTTACCGGTGCAAGTGCAACTCGAACACGGAAGCACCCTCCGGGTATACTCTGCAAAGCGTGGCCTGATGTCTGTCCTAGGTACCACGGTATACCCCCACAGTCACCTGTGTATGTCCCTAACAAAGATTGGCAACTAGGTTGCCAGCACGCTAACAATCACTAGGCAGGTATAGTCGAAAGTCAGGTAGACCACAATGAGCAGGGTATCGAGCCCGAAACCTGTCAAGGGTATCGAGAGAAAATGGTCTGAAAGACAACTGAGGACCTCGAATGGATTCAAGACCCACGAAGCCCCGTGGCAAATGCAAACGACGGAATCCCAAAACAAACCCTCTATATGTGTTCTCCACTACGATTGGTCCGACTTTGGAGGGGTTATCTCTGCTACCTTTCCACACGCGACCTCGTGTTTATCCCTTATGTTAGAGGGGGGGTCTCGAATAACTTCCACGAAATTGGAATTAAACACTCCCTATCTCAGACTCCAATGTTTGATTTTAAATGGCCTTGAAGAGTTTCCTCTCCAACCTAATCCAAGGCCCTAGTCCTGAACTAGTTTGTGAACCCTACAAACATAAAAGTCTAGTAGATTTTAAATTTAGCGTTACTTTTATGGCTGTCTTACTTCAAGGGATATGAGGGTGAAACTGATGATGTGTAAAAGACAAAAGCAAAAAATGAATAAAAAAGCTGGAAACAAAACTTTTACTGAATGCAAAATTTCAACAACTTTTCAAAAGAAAGATTTTTTAAACTTTTCTAAGATTTTGGACAACAAACTCAAAGGAATTTCACTCGACTGCGAGTTACTTATGATCTAAGTGAATTGCAAAAACTTATGAAATAAAAGACTTTTCCCTAGCCAATGATGCAGAAACACACTCTTCAACCAAAGAAGAAAATGAAAAGAGATTTTTTTTTATTTAAGTGCTAGTAAAGCAAAAAAGGAAAAATACCGACAAGCAAAAAACCAAGAAAAACAATTCTAGCTTAAAGCGCAGATCGCAAAGAATCAGATTAAAAAATCACACAATAGCAATTGTAAAAACAATGACTCTCATACTTGTTTAAAAACCGTAAAAACATAATTATTTTTTATTTTTCTGACAACATTTTAAATGAGAAAAAGC
Source organism: Picea engelmannii (assembly GCA_009831015.1). Lineage (NCBI taxonomy): Eukaryota > Viridiplantae > Streptophyta > Pinopsida > Pinales > Pinaceae > Picea > Picea engelmannii. Next base: position 470,175 of record ML778540.1, on the reverse strand, counting down.
AAGCTAAGGGTAAAAATAATCCTAAGCTACTGATTGTTCAAACATAGATTCAAACACCTGAGAGGAATACTTCTTATCAAAGGAGGGGATGACTGCCTCACCCTGAACAAAAAGTAGCATGTACAAGCACACAACTATTACTCAAACAGCACGCGTGTGAATGCGCGCTGAACAGAGACAGAGGGCGTGTACACGTGGGATGACCTTGTATAGGCCGCGTGTATATATAAACTCTAAGAAAAAATGAAATCAGACAGACCAAACCAGGAAGATACCTCTGGTATTGATAACCAAGATCCCTTGAAGGCTTGGATACTCTTTCTAACAGAAAAACAAATAATGCAAGGAAAAAATAATAAGGCAAAAACAATTTGAGATAGGACTGTTAGCAAACAAGACTCAGACATAATTCCAGAAAACCCCTGAGAATATGTGATTCTGACAGGGAAGAGGAGGACTGCCTCTGAGGTTCTCTGAACTCTTACACGCTACTGCTATCTCTACAGCGAGCGTTCACACGCAGTCTGTAAGAGGATAGGGCGCGGGCACACGCATGCAAGCCTTGTGCAGGCTACGTGTATCTCTGTGGGTCCCGAAAAACACAGTCAAGCAGGGAAAGCTGGTATGGAAAACCAGACTCCCTGCTAGCTCGGACTTTACAAAAATGAAAAGAAAAGACAAGCAAGAAAAACTAGTCTTTAAACTACCCAAAAACTAAATAAAATTCCAGGAACCCTAAAGAGTTATACCCCAGTACGGTCGCCAATTCTGTTGTTGGGGAAAAACACCCTACGGACTAGCAAATAGAGTTCAGACTTTGCATGCAGATATGATCGAATAGAAATTGCTTTCTACCTTCATCCCTAGAGTTAAATCCCCTTTTCTTAGTAAATGCATGGAAAGATCAACCTACCTCATTACCGATGTTTGATGTCGATCCTCCGTTGTGCTTGATTACTTGTTCGCAATACTCCTTCCAAAGCTGACTTGCATTCAAGATGAGCAACAACTATGCATGCATACTACTTATATACTCACGGGTTAGAAATCAAACATAAACTAATCAAACCATAAAAAGTTCATGAATTGGGATGGGAAAAACATTCTCTTTATTACATAAAATGAGTCAACTTACAAAGGCTGAGACCAGCCACCGCTCCTTGAACCTGATCCTGGGCTCCTCTTCTTTTGTCCTTCAACTGCTTTGCTTTAAATCTCCTTTGGCATTAGGAAAGGCTAAAGGGTTGGGACAATGGAATACATAAATGGGCAGAGTTTCTTTGCTATATTCTTCCTCCTTCCAAATGGTACCCCTACCCCTTCTTTTATAGGCTAGAAGGAGCTAGGTATTTGGACGAATCCTCGACCATGCATGGCCGGGAGTTTCAGTTAACTCACCCATAGATTTTTTTTCCATCCGCAACTTTCCTTTTTTCATGCTTTTGTCTGTCCACACGGGCTGTTTTGGGTCAGCCAGCATGTACACACGTGCATTAATGGGTTAGGGCGTGTGGGCCTTTACACAAGAGGATTTTCAAAGAGTTGTTCAGTATTTTTTTTGGCAAAGAAAGGATATGAGTTGGCCTGATGCCAGGTAAGTATGTGTGGTGCAATTTAGGGTTATAATAGATTATGTTGTTGGGGAAAAACACCCTACGAACTAGCAAATAGAGTTCAGACTTTACATGCAGATATGACCGAATAGAAATTACTTTCTACCTTCATCCCTAGATTTAAATCCCCTTTTCTTAGTAAATGCATGGAAAGATCAACCTACCTCGTTACCAACATTTGATGTCGATCCTCCGTTGTGCTTGATTACTTGTTCGCAATACTCCTTCCAAAGTTGACCTGCATTCAAGACAAGCACCAACTATGCATGCATACTACTTATATACTCACGGGTTAGAAATAAAACATAAACTAATCAAACCATAAAAAGTTCATGAATTGGGGCGGGAAAAACATTCTCTTTATTACTTAGAATGAGTCTACTTACAAAAACTGAGACCGACCACTGCTCCTTGAACCTGATCCTGAGCTCCTCTTCTTCTATCCTTCAATTGCTTTGCTTTAAATCTCCATTGGCATTAGGAAAGGCTAAAGGGTTGGGACAATGGAATACGTAAATGGGCAGAGTTTCTTTGCTATATTCTTCCTCCTTCCAAATGGTACCCCTACCCTTCCTTTTATAGGCTAGAAGGAGCTAGGTATTTGGACGAACCCTTGGCCATGCATGGCTGGGAGTTTCAGTTAACTCACCCACATCTTTTTGTTCTATCGACAACTTTCCTTTTTTCATGCTTTTGTCAGCCAACGTGTACACGCGTGCAGTAATGGGTTAGGGCGCGTGGGCCTTTACACAAGAGGTTTTTCAAAGAGTTGTTCAACAGTGTTTTGTTGGTCACTGTAATTGCTTATTTAACTAAACAATCAAGTGCTACATAAATTGTCCACCCAGGGAAGTCTGTTTATTTCAAATGCAATCACACACTGTATATGCTCAATCCCAAAAGCAATCTAGAGTTGTAGTAAAAGTATATTAATCACACCTTGCCTTGAACAAACTGAAGTTCTACTTTAAATTACAGAAAAGCAACCTAACTATTGCAGAGTTCAAAAGAAATAATTATCCGAAGAATCCTAGATTACATTTAAAAAATAACAACCTAGGAAAGAAATCTTTCAGGATATTGCAAAAGGAAAGACCAACTATTCTGTAACAGAGAACAGGACCCTATTCCCCAAGTAGGAATCTTCAGCACCTGTTTTCGATTATCACACTTTCATGAACTCATTACTAATAAAAAATGATTGACATGTACTGAAGGCTAACTATCTCTTAACATAGAACATGACCCTATTCCCCAAGCAGGAATCTTCAACACCTGTCTCTGATTATCACGTTTTCATAAATTCACCAAACATGATTGCTAACTAGAATGATTAACAGTTACCCAAGCATGAATTATATGAAAACAATGTAACAATCAGTAAAGCAGAGTTTCAACAAAACAAAGTTCAGTAAAGTAGAGTTTCAGCAAAACAAAATTTAATCAAGGTATGAACAAAAATAATACTAGCACACTACAGAACTAATGGGTGAATCTTGTGAAGAAGGTGGGCCCTCCCTTCTCACAAGATTCCCCATAAACGAAAGGAACTAGAAAGGAATGCTCAGAATAATCTTTTATTCATCTGTCAACTGTATCATGTTACAATGTCTGAAGTAAAAACGTCCTTCTCTGTGATTCCTCTTTTAGCCAAAAAAGTCTCTTTCTAATGATGATTTCCCCTTATTTAAAGAGGAGAATCCCCCCGATACAATTTGATCATCAAATTACATGTGCACATATGAATCCTATTCTTAGTCAGATCTAATCTCTATACTAGAATAGGATATCCTGGTCTCCCATAACAGAATGCTATTACAATAGTTGAAAAGGTGCTCAGTGAGGTGTAGTTGTTGCGGCTGGAGTAACAGCTTCTTTATTTATCTTCTTGTTACTGCTGTTGTATACTGTTTCAGCATCGCAAATCGCGGGCTATTTCAACAACGGGATTTGCGTTCTGACTGTTTCAACAACGTGGTCTCACGCAGCAGTGATGGTTAATTCTGGCTCAAGGTGCGACTGTTGTGGTCAGTGTAACAACTTCTTCTTTGTGTGAGTTGTTGTTTCAACATCGTAGACCATGGACTGTTTCAGCCACGGGGTTTACGTGCTTTTGACTGTTTCAACACCGGGCCTTCAAACAACAACGATAATTTGTAGTTCGAATTGTTTCAGCACTTATATATTTCTGATCAATGGTTAAGTAAGAGAGTAATGTAAAATTATATGCAAAACAAATTAAACATATAGCAAAGAGAAGAGACATTATATACCTTTGGAAAGATAGGGTAAGGTGATAATGTAAGTTTAAATGTGAGTGGAAAAAGGATGTAATGGTAGCAAAAAGTGTGAACAAAAAGGTACATTATAGGGTCCTAACATCCCCCCAACTTAAAAGGTTGCATGTCCTCAGGCAACTTCAATCTGAATCAGAATCTGAATACCGACTCTGAGCGTGCAAGTTACTTAAGCAGTACCTATGGAAAGTGTTGTCTGTTGGAGCTCTGAATCCTTGAACGCGTTGTAGCCTTTGCCAAGCTGTTGTTTCAGCCTTCTTGGGCAACTTATGATGAACTTGATATTTCTCTGCTGGCATCCACAGAATAGAAAAATGAAACTGATAACCTATCCAACTTTCAACACATTGCTGAACACATTTGATGTAGCTAGGTATCCAGGAGATTGTTGTTCAAGATTGGTGGGGCTAAAGGGGTTGTGTTCCTGTCTTTTCTCAGTAGATTGTTGCCAAAACATGATATTTGCTTGTAGGGCAACGATCTCTGTGGATTTAATGAACTGTTGACAATCCTGAAGCACTGTTGTCTGTAGTTGCCGAATGTATTGAATCATCCCTGGTTTCTTCAAAAACTGATAATACTCTGCAACAAAGGTGGCAACATTTTGTGGTTCTGGCCGTATCCAGAGAAGGCGGTTATCCTCGTTATGATTGGCAGCTAGGAAGTCATTCTACCATATAATCTGATTGTTAAGGAAGGAGGTGAGTGCCCGAATCTGGATATCACCGACAAGAGGGTTAAGGTTAAGCTGTTGGTTCTCAGGGATGGCCTCATTATGAAGATATACCTCACAGAGGAGGTGTTGATCCATAGTAGAGGCTTTTGCAAAGGTTCTAACAAAATCTCCTGGATTTAACACTGCATGGGGTCTGTCGTCTATGATTGAGTTAATCTGAAAAAATGTAAGTCGTTCTATGAGGAACAGAGAGTAATTGGAGGATGGTTTCCTTGCAGCCAACAACTTTTGTGCCAAGTCAAACATCAGGAGCAATTTTCATTTTAGCTCTTTATTCTGCTTCTTATGGGCACGGGATTCTTGGAATGTTTTCTCCAAAGCTTCCCAGTTTGAATAGATATGGTTTAGCCAGAGTAGTCTGTGCTCCTGCAGGCTTTTGTCCTGTGTAACAACAGATTTTTTTTTCCATTTGTCCATTATTGCCTTCTCATCCCCTGGTTGAGTTTGTGTTTTAGCATCGCAAGTGATAGGCTGAGGTAGGGTCTGAGTGGCTTGTTCCACAAAGGTGTGGGTATTGATCTAGCTAGGAGGGGCAGATTCATCAATAGGGAATGTTTGTACAGCTTTATTAACAAAAACAGGGGCTTCAGATGTGGCAATTGTTGTAGGCCAGGGTTCATTTTTAATTTTGGAAGGTCTTGCTGGTTCTTGTGTAACAACAGGGTTTTCTTCTTTGACTGCAAAAGTCGTAGGTGCAGGGGAAGTTCCTGGCATTGGAATTTGAATTACTTTGTAGCCTGCTTGATAATAGATGTCCCCACATTGACTGCACATATAATCTCTACACTGATTCTCTGTTGTATTTTCCTCTGTCATGGTTGCTATGCGAGCTAGGGTGTACAATTTAAGTTCCTTCTCGTAGGCTTCCTTTACCATGACTAGCTCTTTCTTGTAGGCTTCCAGTTCAGACCTTAGGAACTCATTTTCTTGTAAGACAGAGGCCATTGTTGGTTCTGGTTGTTGATATTTCAAGGGTATATTAAGAGGGGTGACTGGTTCTTGTGTAACAGTCACAGCCACACTAGCTGGTTCTTTTGGAGCAGCTACAGGATCGGTAGCTGATTCTTGTATTTCAGCTTCTTTATGTAGAGAAAGTAATGTTGCGGCACCCTAGGCATCTGATTCTTGTATCTCGGTAACAATATCAGCAGCTGGTTCTTGTGTTTCAGCTGTAGCTGGTTCTTGTGTAACAACTATAGCTGGTTCTTGTGTTTCAGCTACTGAATGAGTAACTGGTTCTTGTGTTTCAGCTACTTGATGAGTAGATGGTTCTTGTGTTTCAGCTACTGAATGAGTAGTTGGTTCTTGTGTTTCAACTACTTGATGAGTAGCTGGTTCTTGTGTTTCAGCTACTTGATTTGAAAAGGACGATGTCGCAACATACTGGGCCTCTGGTTCTTGTGTTTCATGCCCGTGGGTGGAATAGGTAAAAATTCCAGAATTTGGGAGGTTGGAGGTGTACGGGGTTTTAGCCGGATGGGTTGGGGGTTTAGGGCAGTGGTAGTAGTGGCTGCTCTTGTTGAGGTCCTTGTTCGTTTTCTTTGTAAAAAGGGTGGAAAAAGAGGAATTTTCTTTCGTTTGCGTGGGGGTTTTTCTTCCGTGATGGGGCAGAGAGAGTTGTCTGGTTCAGAATCATCACTAAGGATATGAACAGTAGGAGTGGATGATTCTGGTAAAATGTGGGGCGGGCTTGGTATGGTAGGAAGGTTAATTGAAATAATTGGGTCTGTGGGCGGACTGTTAGGTACTTCTGGAGGATCTGGAGGGTTTTGTGGTTGTTGTTCCTGAAGGTTTTCAGGATGTGCAACAACTTCTTGGGGGTCTATGGGTGGGTTGTTTAGGAGAGGGTTTTGTTGGGAAAAACCCTTTTGGATAAGTAGTTGAGCGAGACGGTGATGGGTGAGGGAAATGGTGGGATTTTTAGCCTTTTTACAGTAATGCGACATATTTCTAAGACATCCGAGCAGATAATAGGGAATGTTCACCAATCTAGCATGTCTTAAATGAGACAACAGGACAAAATCGTACCGGTAGACTACCTGGTATCGGATTTCACAGGTAAGATAGTGCTTGACAAACTCTACAACTTTCGGTCAAGGAGGCGGCAACGAGCTAAGTTGAACACCCCGGCCTTTAGGCTCAATTTGTTCCCCTGGCAAGAGGAAATCCTACTGGGCATTAAGAATGATGTGTTTGCGGCTGAACCAGGGAATGCCAGTGACAGGGAGACCCAAAACCTGTGTTATATCCTCCTCTGTAACTGGAATCTGAACCCCTTGAACAATGGAATAATCTTCCTGAAGATTTCGAGCAAATTGAAGTACTTGTTGTTGATCAAATCCCTGGAGCCTCTGAAAATAACCCAGCCATCCTGCCTGCAGAAAAATTTGATAGACTTATGGATATAGTTCTAACAGGGCTATCGTGGCGGGTTCGTACCGTATGACAGGGCCTCCCATAGCTAACAACTCAGTAAAATGCACCGTCAGAGAGTCAAGTAACCGCTTCTGTGCAGAGTAAGTTTTTCGGGTGAAGGCATGCAAATGGTGGTGAAACAAACGAAAGGATGGTAAAAAAAAGAATGACGGTGGTCGGTTCATGTGAAATGATGGTATAAGATTTTGATATTTCCCCCCCCTCAAGTACGGCTAAAATAATGATTTTACATGAGTGATAATAATGAGTTGGGATCTTCTCATTAACCATAGTTCAATTGTATTTACATATAACGTTTACATACCTCATCTTTACCTTTTGATTCGTACTTCAAACAAAATATAGTGCCTATCCATAATAGTTCTGCAGTAGCCATGGCATATACTTTTGATTTGTTAGAGAAATTGTATCAAGGATTTGTTTAGTGGAAGGACAAAATGTAGTATGAGAGCGAAATAGCTTATTGACAGGGAATGCTGAAAAGTTGGTGTTTCAGCAACAGGGAAAGAATAGAGAAATGTTTGCTGAAGGGTGATGTTGCAGAATACTGTTGAGGAAGTGGTGTTTCAGCAGTGGCGACATGTTGATGAGTAGTGGTGTTTCAGCAATAGAGAGAAGGGCGAAAAAAATTGCTGAACAGTGGTGCTTTAGCAATGGGGAAAAATGCGAAAAATTGTTGAACATTGATGTTTCAGCAATGGGGAAAAGGGCAAAAAATTGCTAAACAGTGGTGTTTCGGCAATGGGGGAAAAGGCAAAAAGTTGTGGAACAATGGTGTTTCAGCAATGGGGAAAAAGGCGAAAAATTGTTGAACAATGGTGTTTCAGCAATGGGGAAAAAGGCGAAAAATTGCTGAACAATGGTGTTTCAGCAATGGGAAAAAGGTGAAAAATTGCTGAACAGTGGTGTTTCAGCAATGGGGAAAAAGGGGAGTAGTGTTTCACAAGATGAAGCTTGGCTCTTCTTGAAGTAAGATTCTCCTTTCTTGGTAGGCCTTTTCTTTGATCGAGAATATGCAAAAATCAATTGTAACATGCCATTTATTGACAGGAATTATTAGTAAACGAAATCTAATCTAATACTAAAGAAATTAATTTCAAAAAGAATTAATTGCAATGAGGGGTAGGAGGCCCCTCTAAAAAGAGGTAATGAGAGTCTGCCACACATGTGGCCTTAAAATCTTCTTTGGAAATGGGGCGCTGGTACAGACGAAGCCGATGACCATTCACAAGTAACGGTGTTTTAGAGTCATCGATTGTGAGGAGCCTTACTGTTCCATTGGGGAAAACAATGTCCACTTCGTAAGGTCCAAGCCATCTTGTACTTAGTTTCCCTTGAAATTATTTAAATCGAGAATCATACAGTAAGGCCCAATTACCTTTTTGGAATTGCTTATGCTTGATAGTTTTGTCATGCCATTTTGATCTTTGTTGTTGAATCATAGTTGTCTGATGAATGGCATCTAGTCTTTTTTCATCTAATTCAT
>ML778540.1:427816-448570 GCA_009831015.1 Picea engelmannii | reverse complement strand
TCGATATGCAATATGGAATTGTTCTCATTTAAGGTAAATTTGCTATTGATGTCGAAGTCACGTAGCATGTAGACAGTCTTTGCCTTTTTCTGCAGGTATGTTTCATATGGCAATTATGTCAACCCAGGAAGCACATCTTGTAATACATGTTGTCTAACTGTACAATGTACAATTGTGTTGTTGAGGGTTTAGATGACATCGTTGACGCAATGACTATATATGTAAGGGCATTTTGTAGCACATTGTAGACAATCAATTGTGCCATCATTTATGAACGCAGAGGCAGAAGCAAAAGAATTTCAATTAGCACATACAGGCTCGAAGGGGGTCGAGTAGGAATTTGTTGCAACCATAACACCCTCAACCTGTCCACATGAACATAGTAGTTAATATATTGAACAATATAATATATATGTGTACAACAAAAAAACTACACAAAGTTGCTGAAGACATTTTGTTTTTTTGTGTAAATCGGTGTTGGAGGTTTATATGTATACATACAACAATTGTGGAGCTAGTTAGTTTCTTGAGATCCTGTACTATTTCTATTCGCAATTTTGTTACAAATGTTGATTGGGTTGTGCAAAAGATCCTTTCTTTAACATCTCTTTTCTTCGTTATATTTTTGAACAACATAATTGGAAATTGCCCTTTATGCAATTGTTGTTCCATTGAGGAAAATAAATTTGCATAGGTGTCGAACAAGTGTAGCTGCAAATACAAGGAGTCGATACTTATGAAACAAGATAGCGCTGTGTATACAAGTCCATGTATTCAAATTCCAACAAGGTCGAATGCAACACTATCAAGTGTTAGCCCTTGTGATCTGTGGATTGTACGTCCACATGCAAGTTTAATTGGAAACTGTTTTCGAATATTCAGTTGACTTGTCTTTGCCGATGTCGATATTGGTTTTGATATTCGTAAGATAGGTGTCCAATCGCGCACAGTGTTTTAATTATGTAGATAAGCTAACTTGTTTGCTTATCGGTGGCCAATATGCGACTTATGGAACTTAATCTAGAGGACACCAACTTTTTATGTTTTGGTATAAGCTTTGAGTAATCCATCTGCACCATTCACCAAGCCATCCTGTGAATCATAGTTGCAGGCATATATTTCAACCAACATGTCTAATTTCAGGACAAGTTGCAAAGGCAAAGTGGTTGTATGTTGATGACATGGTACATTTTCATGGTTGTCTTCTTCAAGGTCAATTGAATTGATGATGATATCATTGCCAAGCATGAGTGATAGCATGTACCTGTTATGCAATGCAACATCCCTATTCGTGTATAACAGGTAAGGGGAGGTCGGTTATGTTGGTGCAGGTCGCATGCACCTTGAATTGATGTATGTTAAGTCATCACATGTTTGGTTGTTTGTTTGCATTCTATTCAGAATTGCAATAAATGTTTCATCTGTCTGACGCATTGTAGTATGTAATTCAAAGCATTTTATATTGTTTTTCCAGAAGTCATGCGTCATTGTTTTCATATTGACCATAGGTTGTTCAAATATCAGAGAATCTTGGATGGGTTGCGCCTCGTAAAGATCCCCACAAAATATCATGTCAATGTCCCCAAAGTATTTGGTGTGCAAATGTTTTATGTTTCTAAGTCAATTGTCAATGGAATATAAGAAGTGACTTCCAATCAAAGATGCCTCATCTATGAAGATATGTTGTAGTTCTTCATAAAGCTTAGACAAGGTATCTAACATTTCCTTGTTGAGTGGAAGAAAATGTGACTTGTTAAAAGGCATTAAAAATGCAGAGTGGATTGTTGTTCCACCTACATTATATGCAGCTTTTCCTGTGTATGCAACTATTAGTCCCTTTGGTTTCATAGGGTCAGTCGAATTGTTTGAATCATAGATTCGTATAAGCATTTGGAATAGTGCTTTTGCTGTGAATGTCTTACATGTTCCTGCCTCGCTTGTAAGGAACAAGTGCACAAGTGTAACATACCCACGACGGTGCTAAAAATAAAATAAATTTTTTTTCCTCCTTACAGGAATAAATCCTCTATCTCTACGGGTTCTAATTTCGATAGTCGGGAAACCAGCCTAGCCTTTTGGTCAAGGATCTCCGATTCTAAATCCAAGCGACTCTCTGAGACCTTGATGGTCTCGTTCTGTAATTAAACACAAAACCTTTTGACTACCTGGTACAAGTCTAAGGGTACCCGCGACCTCTGTCTGCGCGCTGACGAAATATTGAATTTCAGGCGCCAACTCCTTTTTCGTTAAGCCCCTTCTTCATATGGCCCTGGGCTATGACCTCTTGGAAGGTATGTGATTGGGGGCATGTCCAAGGGTGGTTTTAAACCAACCCGCTTTTCGCCTTGCAATTCACTACAAAGTCCCACTTATGCCTTTGGCGATACCGTGGTTTCAATTGCGGCCTGCTCAGGGAAAATCAAGACCCGAGCATGTTCTGACCTGCATTTCTTCCCGACCGTCAATCTCTTTCTTTCAGAGATGATCTGTGATCAACGACTGCTATCTATCCTCCTTTCTTGTCTTTCACATGCCTTCCCAGACCTCCCCTATCTGTCGGCATGTAGTTCCCTTCCAAATCGACGATTATGATTGGTTTCGTCTCTCTAGCCTTCGGGAGTTTCAACTCTCAAACTCTCACTTCCTCCTCAGTAGATATCTTCCGGAGTGGAAGATCTGTTGACACCTGTCCCTACAGATGTGTGACAATTATTTCCTCCATGAGTCTGGCCTTTGGGAGTTTCAGTTCTCAAGCTCTTGTTTCTTCCAGAGAGATTTCTCTGAAACGAAATATTGTCTGCCACGCGTCCTCCTCAATCAATGGTTCTTCTCCTGTTTCGGGACTTCGACCTCCTCAACCGGATCGAAAGTATTTCAGCTCCCTCCTCGATCAAAGATCGAGATCTTCTCCGGGTCTTCGGAACTTTTCCTCCTCTCTTTTCTTCCGGAGTTCTATATCTGGCGCCGCATGTCCAACTTCACATCGACGACTCTCGTCGCTTTGGATTTTCGGGCTTCAGAAATCTCAAACCTCAACTCTCTCTTTTTCCCAATGGATTTTACCCAAAATCAATAATCCATTGATGCGTGTCCCTCTCGGATCAATGGCTGCAATCCCTTCACGTCTACGGACTTCAGATTTTCTCAACTCTCAATGTTCAACTAAAACTCCAACACCATTTACCTGAAGCTTGCGATCTATCACCACGTGTCTCTCTGGATCTAACGGTCTAGAGTCCTTCGACTCTTCAACGCTTCTCACTCAAGAGTTGTTGATTCAGCGTCACATATCCCCCTTGGTGATGAACAATCCCAACTCACTTCTCCCCACAGTTGATTTGACGCCTGCTGTTTCTCCTCCTTCTGAGCTTTTGACGTCTTCCGACTCATAATATTTCAGATGTTTCGAAGGTCTCGACCTTTGATTTAATTCCTGCGAGCCCTGGTGTATGGGTCTCGACTTCCTCTTTCCCTCCTGAGCTTACGAAATTGAAACAAGTTCGCCTCTTGGAGCTCATCTACGCTTCTGAAAAGCGCTTATCTCTTCTGAGGTTGGTCCTTAGGGAATTTTGAATTCCCACGTACCCCTTGTGTTAATCTGCTCGTGTCAGATTGATGATCCACGACCTTCCTCGATCCCACGGTCCAGACCACATCGCAACTTTGGGTTTCAGAAGTTTAATTGTGCCAATGTGCGATTCTCCCGAAGTGTGAACTCTGATTTCGCTAATTCGACGGTTAAGGAGGGTCCCGATAGATCCTTGGATCTACGGTCTAGGTCACATCGCTACTTCAAGTTTCGGAGGATCCATCCCCTTCATGATGATTACCAACATTCGTCGAACTTGCGAAGACTGAGGGAGTCGAGGTGTTAACGCCTGTGCCCCTTCTTCAAATATAACGGTCACGACAAACCTTGGATCCTCCCGAACGGGTCTCATCCGTTCATCTTCCAAACAAAAGCATATTCCCTTTTGATACTTGAATCTCGTTATTCTTCCTAAGCTTTGTTGGCTCTGAAAGGCTTAATATTTTTGCACCCTTTCTCTTGAACATAATGCTTGGAAGAATTCTTCCACGCACTCCTTACGTTCAATTACTTAACTCTAGAACCTAAGATGGTCTCGATCTCTACCCACATTGTATAGACTTAGTGCATACATGCACTACCTCTCCTGAGCTTAATAGACTCCGTCCTCACAGTGATTGTGGGGTTCAACCTCCGCAATTAGGGGAGTACTCACTCGACTCTAGGACGGTGAGGAAATTCCCTGGGGAAAGTGATTTCAAGGAATTAAACAAGAACATAAGGAAAATCAAGTAGATGTAAAAGTTCTCAAGGAACGAACACATACTCTTAACTTAATCATTCAATACAGAAACCAGTTACATGCATATAAATACAAGCATGCATCCATTATTTCCAATTCAAAGCATAAGGCATAAAAACACTTATCAGAACCATAAGGCGTGATGTGACTGCTGAAAGGGGTGCTCGTTTCCACCCAACCATAGGCTCAGTCACTCCCAATGGATTTATCACTGGCCACCCCCGAGCTTAAGCCACGATACTTTGAGATTCAATCTCTTACTTCCAGCTCAACGAAAGTTAGGGACGAAGGTTACTCTCCTTCTCCCAATACAAAAATAGATAAGGACAAAGGTTACTCTCCTTCTCCTGGATCAATCTCTATTTTCTGTGATCAGAACTCACTGTTCCTCTTTCAGTCCTTCCTCGGACTCGAGAGTTTCCGCTCTCGTCTCTACATTTTCTTCGTAGGTCTTCCTTTTCCCACCACACTTCCTTTCTTGCCTTCCTCAACAAGGTTGCGTGTGGCTCGAATTCCCAGTCTGTGGTCAGGTCTGGAAGCCTTTTGGATGGGCTGTCTGCCCCATCCCCTCATTAACTCTTGAGGAGGTCTTCCCACCTACCAACCCAACTATAATTCATTCTTGGGTCAGAGGGTTGTTCTGATCTGAGCAATTAATTATAGCATGGTACTGGTTCGGTGGAGGTTAACGCAACCATTCCGGGTCCCCTCCACCACTTTTCACAACATTCGTGGTTTTCTCTTAGCACATCCCCTCTTTCAACAGTCATGAAACGCGTAACCATTTTATATTAAAATAACATAATTTACATTCATCGACCTTTTGTACAAAGGTCCATCAAATCAAACATTAAAACCTTTAGGTTTTCCATAGTTCCTTGGCCACTATAGTTATATTTACAGACTGGGGGAAACAGGGTCTTACAATTCCCTCCCCCTTAAAGGAACATCATCCTTGATGTTCTATCTGTCAAAATGACATGTATGTACAAGAGTAAACAAAATTGGATATGCCTATCTCATGGCATCCTCCATTTCCCACGTAGCCTCATTTGGGCCAAAGTGTTTCTACTGCACCTTGACCTGTGCAATGGTTCAGTTCCTGAGTGAGGTTTCCTTCCTGTCTAATATGCATTGGGGTTCTAGCAGGAATTCCCCCTTCGGCTCCACCTGAATCACAAACCAATCAATTATATGATTAGCATCATGTACATATTTCTTCAATAATGAAACATGAAAAAACATTATGTGCCTTTACAGTGGGAGAAACTGCTAGCCTATAGGCTACATGTCCTACTCAATCTAAGACTTCAAAGGGTCCACAATACTGAGGTGCCAATTTGGCACAGGCTCCCATTCTGAGGGAACTCTTCCTGGGTCTAACTCTGAGATAGACATGGTGTCTGGTCTTGAACTCTCTGGGAGTTCTCTTTCTGTCGACGTAACTTTTTTGTCTATCCTGAGAAATATTCATATTTTGTCTTATCTGAACCACTTGTTGTTCCATTTCTTTAAGCATGTCGGGTCCGATTGTAATTTTGTCCATTGGGTTACTCTAGCTGATTGAAATCTTGCACTGTCTACCATAGAGGGCTTCAAAAGGGCTCATCTTCAAGGATTCCCGATAACCGTTATTGTAGGAAAACTCTACCAATGGTAGGTAATCGTCCCACTTCTTAGGTTGATGCATTACATGCATCCTTAACATGTCTTCTACTATTTGGTTCACTCTTTCTGTCTGTTCATTAGTTTGAGGGTGATAAGCCATGATGAACACCAATTTTGTCTCAAAACCAACCATTAGGGATTTCCAAAAGCTTGAAGTGAATTTGGTATCTCGGTCAGATACAATTTCCTTGGGAATGCCATGCAGTCTAAATATCTCCTTCATGAAGATTTTGGCAATATCTATGGCCTTTCAAGTTGATTTGATAGGAACGAAATGAGTAGACTTACTCAGTTTGTCCACCACAACCATGATGGCATCATTTTTCTTGGTCGACTTTGGTAATCCGGTGATGAAGTCCATGGAGATGGTTTCCAATTTCCATTCTGGGATCGGTAGGGGCTGTAACAATCCTGCTGGATGTCGGTGTTTTGCCTTAACTTGTTGGCATTCTAGGCACTTAGCTAAATAGTTAGCTATGTCTTTCTTCAATCCACACCAATAGAATTGTTTCCTAGTGGTCGTGATCATTTTCTGATATCCTGGGTGATCGGTATATGTTCTCTTATGTATTTCATCCATTATAAACCTCTTCAAGTCGTCACAGTTTGGAACATACAATCTGTTTCTGTAAGTCAGTAGGCCTTCTTCGAGCATTTGGTAGCCTTCATATTTTAGCCATCTGCTAAGGGCATCGACCACCCTATTTTCCTTTCTTTTGATGTGTTTGATTTCAAAATCAAACTCACTAAGGAGATCCATCCACCTAGCTTGCCTGTCATTGAGTTTTGGTTGATCAAACATGTGTCTCAATCTACAATGGTCTGTCATAAGCACAAATCTCCTACCCAGGAGGTAGTGCCTCCACATTTTTAAAGCATGTACTATGGCAACCAACTCTAGGTCATGGGTCACATAATTGATCTCATGCTCATTTAATTTCTTGGATGCGTAGAAAATTACATGTCCCTCTTGCATAAGGACTCCTCCGAGTCCTTCCTTGCAGACATCTGTACACATGAGGAAATCATTATCTGGGTCTACAATCTTTAGCATCGGTGCATGGGTCAGAAGGTATTTCAGTTCCTGAAATCTTTCTTCACATTTTGATGTCCAAATGAATTTAATCCCCTTTTTCTAAAGGGTAGTGATTGGACAACCAATCTTGGAAAACCCTTTTATGAACCTTCTATAGTATCCTGCTAAGCCCATGAAGGACCTAATATCAGATACATCCTTCGGGGTAGGCATTTCCATAATAGATCTGATCTTGTCAAGGTCTACTGCCACCCCTTCCTTAGATATGACATGGCATAAGTAATGGACTTGCTTATGAAAGAAATCACACTTGCTAAACTTAGCGTAGAGTTGATGCTCTCTTAGTACTTGAAGTACGAGTCTAAGATGTTCTTCGTGCTCCTCCCTGTTCTTGGAGTAGATTAGGATATCATCAATGAAAACCAATACAAATTTGTCCAGGAATTTGTTGAGTACATTATTCATCAAGCACACAAAAGTGGCGGGGGCATTGGTTAACGCAAATGGCACCACCACAAATTCATAGTGACCATACCTTGTCCTGAAGGCTGTTTTTTGGATGTCTTCATCCTTAATCCGGACTTGGTGGTATCCAGACCTTAAGTCGATCTTCGAGAATATGTAAGCACCTCCCAATTGGTCAAACAGGTCATCGATTCTTGGTAAGGGGTACTTGTTCTTTATGGGTCTCTTATTGAGTTGTCTGTAATCTATGCATAGTCGGAGTGTGCCATATTTATTTTTCACAAACAAGAAGGGCGCTCCCCGCAGGGATACATTGGGTCGGATGTAGCCTTTGTCCATCATATCCTTTAGTTTTAGCTTGAGCTCAACCAACTCTGGCATGCTCATTCTATATGACATTTTAGATGTTGGTACCGCTCCTGGTGTAAGTTCTATCGAGAAGTCGATATCCCTTCTAGGAGGTAGACCTGGTACCTCTTCTGGGAACACGTCCTTGTATTATCTTAATATGGGGTGGTCCTCTAGGTTTGGTTTGTCATTCTCAGCATATTCCAGTACCTGTATGGAATATAGGGAACACCCCTTTCTGCAATACTTTTTCATTTGAAGGGTTGATATTTGTCTCACTAAGACAAGCTTCTGAATCCCTTGGAGGGTCGTTTTTCTCCCTTTTTCATTTACACATTCTAAAGTTTTATGATAACAGTCCAATTTAGTTTTATAAGCAGCCAACCAATCCATACCAATCAACAAGTCATAAGATCCCAGGGGAAGTACGTTAAGGGTCACTCAGGTGGGCAATCCACCCATGATGAATTGACAAGATGGTATGACCTCTGCCACCTTTCTTTTGGTCCCAGTGGCTAATCAAAACAACCACAATTTAACATGTCTAATTGGTTGTAGTTTGCACTTATCAATAGTCTGAGGGGCCACATAACTCAAATTAGAACCTGGGTCAATTAAAATAGAAACTAGATGGTTGGCGATCATACCTTCCAGCTCCACAACTGAAGCTTGGTGGTCGACTTGATTATTGTCCAAGGCTGCATAGATTCGTGGCATGCTCCTAGCCACATCATCGACGGTGGTAGCTTCTTGGATATTGTAGACTCTCTTACTGTTCTGTTGTCTGTGTGGGTAGTCCTTCAATCGATGATCTTCTCCACAATCCCAACATTTTAAGGGTTCCTTCTTTAGGTTATCGGTCTTTTCTGGAACTGTATTAAAAGGTTTATTTCCACTTTGAGAGGGGAAATTTTGTTGATATACACTTCTAGTAGGAAGGATCCTTCTAGAATATTTTCCATAGTTCTTAAATCTTGAGGATTTAAACCTCTTCTTCTGGAATCCCGAACTACTCCTCTTCTTCGAGTCCTCATGAGGTCTTGTCTTACTCCCAAACTGTTCATAACAATACCTCGCCTTCGAGATAGTTTCTTCTAAGGTCTTTGGTTCGTTGAACTCAATCCTGTCCCGATAGGTCTGAGGTGACCCACTAATGAACCACTGCATTTTTATTTTTTCATCTTTTATGTAGGGTACATACCTCAGTAGTTCAAGGAATTTATTGACAAATTCATCTATGGCGAGCTGCCCCAACCCGAGTTCATAGAATTCCTTAGTCTTCCCATCCATGTATTTCTCTGACATATACTGCTTCCTGAAGTATTTCTCAAATTGTTTCCATGACAAATCCTTCTCATGGAATCCTTTCACATTCCTAAGGTCTTCCCACCAAATGGAAGCCTTTCCATTCAGGTTAAAGATGGCTATTCGAGCCTTCAAGTTTTCAGAGTAGTCATGGAATCTGAAGTACTTATTTAAACCAAGCAACCAAACTTCAACCTCTTCTCCCTTCCTAATCTCTCCATCGAAAGAGGGTGGTTTGGCTTTCTTTAATTCTTTAGGATCATGATTTTTGGAACGCTTCTGCTTCTTTCCTTTCCTTTGAGAATGTGAGCTTGCTCGGCTACTAGAAGATCCTTCGGATTTGCCAGCTTCCTTTCCATAGGAATCTATCGATGAGTGTCCCCTGCCTCTAGGTTGGGCCTTCTTCGAGGCGCTTCTCCCAGTGTGGTCACTTATGGAGTCATGTTTTCAGATCTCAGGTGGACTTTGACTTCTCTTCTTATGTCGCTGGTCCACATGACTGGTTGCGAGTTCATGCTGTAGTTGCCTCTGTATGTCGGACAAGCTCTGCAGCAAGACTGCGATAATTTATGTTTGTTTTTCTTGCTCCTTTATCAATCTCTCATTGTCAGCCTTGCAAATCTATAATTCGGCCCTGAGGTTCCTTACAGTTTCATCCAGATCTGGAGGGGTTTCCACCGCCCTCCTTTCGTCAGATTCTTCGTCTCTATTATGGGAGCTATCCCCCACTTCATGACACGTCACCATCCTTTAGTCTTGAAGTTTTCCTATGATTTACTGACTACTCGAGTGTTGACAAAACACTTATTTTTAGCTAACAGTCTATTAGTTCATGAACAATACACGGTTCAATTTCTTAAATGCACACACACAATAGAAAGTTTCATTATTTTCTTTAATAACATTTTTAACCATACTTTTTTAAGAAAGAGGTAAGGTAGAGTGTCACTCTTTTAAAAGTACGCCAAATAGAGTTTTTAAGCGAATTTTCCATGAGCCCAAGTAGGCCAAGTGTTGTAACCATGCTCTGATACCAATTTGTAACATACCCACGACGGTGCTAAAAATAAAATAAAAATTTCGTCCTCCTTAGAGGAATAAATCCTCACTCTCTACGGGTTCTAATTTGGACAGTTAGGAAACCATCCTGGCCTTCCGGTCAAGGATCTCTGATTCTAAATCCAAGTGACTCTCTTAGACCTTGATGGTCTCGTTCTGTAATTAAACACGGAACCTTTTGACTACTTGGTGCAGGTTAAAGGGTACCCACGACCTCTATCTGCGCGCTGACGAAATATTGAATTTCAGGCACCAGCTCCTTTTTCATTAACCCCCTCGTTCATATGGCCCTGGGCTATGACCTCTTGGAAGGTATGTGATTGCGGGCGCGTCCAAGGGTGGTTTTAAACCAACCCAATTTTCACCCCGCAATTCACTACAAAGCACCATGTACGCCTTTGGCGATACTGTGGTTTCAACTGCGGCCTGCTCAGGAAAAATTAAGACCTGAGCATGTTCTGGCCCCACATTTATTCTCGATTGTTGATCTATTTTTTTCGGCGATGATCCCTGATCAACGACTGCTATCTATCCTCCTTTCCTATCTTTCACGCGCCTTCCCAGACCTCCTCGATCTGTCGGCACATAGTTCCCTTCCAAATCAACGGTTACGTTTGGTTCCGGCTCTCCGACCTTCGAGAGTTTCAAATCTCAAACTCTCGCTTCCTCCTTAGTATCTATCTTTCGGAGTGGAAGATTCGCTGACACCTATCCCTACAGATGTGCGGCTACGATTTCCTCCACGATTCTGGCCTTTGGGAGTTTCAGTTCTCAAGCTCTCGTTTCTTCCGGAGAGATTTCTCCGAAACGCCAGATTGTCTGCCACGCGTCCTCCTCAATTGACGGTTCTACTCCCGATTCGGGACTTTGGCCTCCTCAACCATATCGACGGTCTTTCAGCTCCCTCCTTGATCAAAGATCGATATCTTCTCCAGGTCTTCAGACATTTTCCTCCTCCCTTTTCTTCCAGAGTTCTAGATCTGGCGTCGTGTGTCCACCTTCACATTAACGACTCTTGTCACTTTGGATTTCCGGGCTTCGGAAATATCAAACCTCAACTCTCGCTTTTTCCCAATGGATTTTACCCGGAATCGATAATCCATTGACGCATGTCCCTATCGTATCAACGACTACGATCCCTTCACGTCTTTGGACTTTAGATTTTCTCAACTCTCAACTTTCAACTAAAACTCCAATGCCATTTACCCAAAGCTTGCGATCTATCGCCACGTGTCTCTTTGGATCTAATGGTCTAGAGTCCTTCGGCTCTTCGACGCTTCTCGCTCAGGAGGGTTCGATTCAGCGTCACATATCCCCCTTGGAAATGAACAGTCCCAACTCACTTCTCCCCGCAGCTGATCTGATGACTGTTGTCTCTCCTCCTTCTGAGATTTTGACGTCTTCTGACTCAGAAGATTTCATATGTTTCGAAGGTCTCGACCTTCTATTTACTTCTTGCAAGCCCTGGTGTATGGATCTCGACTTCCACTTTTCCTCCTGAGCTTACGAACTTGAAACAAGTTCGCCTCTTGGACCTCTTCTGCACTTCTAAAAAGCACTTATCTCTTTTGAGGTTGGTGCTTAGGGAATTTTGAATTCCCACGTCCTCCTTGTGTTAATCTGCTCGCGTCGAATCGATGGTCCACGACCTTCCTCGATCCCATGGTCCATATCACATCGTAACTTTGGGTTTTAGAAGTTTAATTGCACCAACATGCGATTCTCCCGATGTGCAAACTCCGATTTCGCCAATCCGACGATCAAGGAGGGTCCCGATAGATCCTTGGATCTATGGTCCAGGTCACATCGCTACTTCGGGTTTCAGAGGATCCGTCCCCTTCATGATGATTACCAAGATTCGTCGAACTTGCGAAGACTAAGGGAGTTGAGGCGTTAACACCTGTGCCCCTTCTTCAAATCTAACAATTGCGACAGACCTTGGATCCTCCCGAACGGGTCTCGTCTGTTCATCTTCCAACTGAAAGGATATTCCCTTTTGATACTTGAATCTCGCTATTCTTCCTGAGCTTTGTTGGCTCTGAAAGGCTTAAGAGTTTTGTGCTCTTTCTCTTGAACGTAATTCTTGGAAGAATTCTTCCACACACCCCTTAAGTTCAATTACTCAACTC
Organism: Picea engelmannii; assembly: GCA_009831015.1. Lineage (NCBI taxonomy): Eukaryota > Viridiplantae > Streptophyta > Pinopsida > Pinales > Pinaceae > Picea > Picea engelmannii. The sequence goes on along the minus strand of ML778540.1, from coordinate 436,229 downwards.
TAGAACCTAAGATGGTCTTAGTCGCTACCCACCTTGCAGAGACTCGGTGCATACATGCACTACCTCTCATGAGCTTAATAGATTCTGTTCTCATAGTGATTGCGGGGTTCAACCTATGCAATCAGGGGAGTACTCACTTGACTCTAGGACGGTGAGGAAATTCCCTGGGAAAAGTGATTTCGAGGAATTAAACTAGAACATAAGGAAAATCAAACAGATGTAAAAGTTCTCAAGGAACCATTTATAGGCATATAAATACAAGCATGCATCCATTATTTCCGATTGAAATCACAAGGCATAAAAACACTTATCATAATCATAAGGCGTGATGCGACTAGTGAAAGGGGTGCTCGTTTCCACCCAACCATAGGTTCAGTGACTCCCAATGGATTTATCACTGGCCATCCCTGAGCTTAAGCCACGATTCTTTGAGATTGAATCTCTTACTTCCAGCTCCACGAAAGTTAGGGACAAAGATTACTCTCCTTCTCCCAATACAGAAATAGATAAGGATGAAGGTTGCTCTCCTTCTCCCAATACAGAAATAGATAAGGACGAAGGTTACTCTCCTTCTCCTGGCTCAATCTCTATTTTTTGTGATCAGAACTCATTGTTACTCTTTAAGTCCTTCCTCGGACTCGAGAGTTTCCACTCTCATCTTTGCATTTTCTTTGCAGGTCTTCCTCTTCCCACCACACTTCCTTTCTTGCCTTCCTCAACGAGGTTGTGTGTGGCTCGAATTCCCAGTCCGTGGTCAGGCCTGGAAGCCTTACAGATGGGCAGTCTGCCCCATCCCCTCATTAACTCTTGAGGAGGTCTTCCCACCTACCAACCTGACTGTAATTCATTCTTGGGTCAAAGGGTTGTTCTGATCTAAGCAATTAATTACAACATGGTACTAGTTCGGTGGAGGTTAACACAACCATTCCGGGTCCCCTCCACCACCTTTCACAACATTCGTGGTTTTCTCTTAGCACATCCCCTATTTCAGCAGTCATGCAACACGTAACCATTTTATATTAAAATAACAAAATTTACATTCATCGACCTTTTGTACAAAGGTCGATCAAATCAAACATTCACACCTTTAGGTTTGCCACAGTTCCTTGGCCAATATAGTTATAATTACAGACTAGGGGAAACATGGTGTTACAATTAGAGTGTGCATGTTTAAGCATTTTTAATTGCAATGTCCTTTAGGATTACTTGTTGTTCTCGATTCAACAGTCGTCTAACACTGTAGTATTCGTTATTTTCAATAAAGAAAGGATGTTTTGTGACTTGAAAGCCAAGATTGATACGTTTTTCAATGGTGGTTACTCGAGGACAAGGAAAATCTGCTTGCAAGTCATAGGACTCACAAAGAGTTCTAGTTGTTTTATGGTTTGTTAATGTCTCATCAAGATTGTTAGGGTTTTCTAGTTCATGAATTGCACTTTCTAAATCACCCCATGTTGGATTAACATTGTATGTAAATCTAGATTCATTGGTTTGTACTATAGTCTCATAAGCATATATGCAGCTTCCCATGTAGGGAAGTTATGTTTTAATGTGTTTTCATTTTGATCAATTGAACGTACAAGAATAGTTTTTCTCTACAATTTTTTTCATAGTCAGTGTGTTTGTTGTATTTGACAAAGCGTATTACATTTGTTTTTTTTCTTTTTGATACGGGTGCACCATTTTTTTTGTAATGCGATACGAACAATGCTAGGTAGATATGCTTAATAGGAGATGGACGATGGAGGTAATAATCAATAATAGAGTGACATATCACGTCCTCTGAATTATCAGGCTCTTTTTCTAGCAAAGACAATGGTTTAAGCACAATTAATGTGTGTTTCTCAAGTGGAGATGTGTTTATGAAGACACATTTCCTTGAACTATAGTTCCGAGGCAAGGAAAGTGCAATGTGGACTGCTTGTTGAGCAAGCATTTGTTCAAGATCAAGTAATGCATTTCCAAGTGTACGTATCATTTTCATAACATCAATATGACATTTTTCATGTTCTCTGCGTATTCTTCTGAATGCACTTGTCATAGATTTGTCAACCTTTGTCATGTATGAGGTATAATATGATGTTGCAACATATGCATTGAGGACATATTGTGAATCTGTATTTGCATTCCACACAATTGGCATGTCCTTGGAGAAACTGTTGTTCCAAATATGTGGAAGTTTTCGTTTAAGGAAAACTGTTGGTTGTTTAAGTGTAGATTGTATCGCTTGGATGTACTCATCTTCTACTAGATTTAGTTCTGCCAAGAAGTCTTCGAAGCTCATTAAGTCATCAAAGTCTCGTTGATCTAGAAATGCGAACAAAGATTTAGATTTCTTAATGATAACATTGTCCTCTAAACTAATTGGTTCTATGATTCTTGTTGTTCTCATTGGCGGCACAGGAAAGTTGTATCTGCAATGTGATTTTTTTTTTCGTTTTTTATAGCTTCTTGTATGATAATGTCTATGAACTTTGGCAAGTTCTAGATCCAAATGATCTGTGTTGCATGTTATGTATTTTTCCAGAAACTGCTCGATCTGTGAGTTGTTGTCACTTCCATAGACCGGTGCACCCTCTATCCATAACAGTGCATGGTCATGCTCACTCCCTCTATTCTGGAATTCAGTCAAAAAATAGTAGTCCGATATTTTTCCGAAGAACATTTCATCATGACATATCAATGGCCTCAAAGCATTTATTTTATGTCTATAGTAACGAGTACATGTCACTGGGTCTTTTCTTATGAGGTAGTCAATGCCATCATTTTCCCATGTATCAATTTGTTTTTTCTTTTTCTTGTTCCTATACAATGCAGACACCGTAGCCACCAATGGATCCCAGTGATGCTCTGCACTTGTAAATGTGATGAAAATAGTTGGGGGTCCCAATTTTCGGATCATTGCAAATATAGTTTTCTTGTTTTGTTGCAAGTAGTCAGGAGAGAGCAAATGTTTTTGAAATCTATGTATCCAATATCAGATTTCAGGATTTTTTCTAGGTTTGCTTTGTACTTGACATCTCTGGCCAATAACTTTCTTCCTTGTAGCTGGCCTTTTCTTATGTGCACCCACATGCAAGAGAGCACTTGCTTAATTATTATGCACATTGTTTTGAAAAACAAATTTGTTATGTGACAGGAGAAGTCACCACTTGAATGTAGTAGTTCCCATCGAACTATTTTTTGGTAGCTGAATCATTTCATGATGTCACTGGGACGTGGATCTACATAGAACAGTGTTGGGAAGTTCATTTCCTTAAAAAATTTGTCCTTGAATATTCCAAGTGGATATTCTCCTTCAGCAAGTGCAATTTCGACAATCTTGTCTTGCAAGTCATGAATGTGTTGTGAGTCAGTGAATCCATGTATCAATGTTTCAACAGGTCTTTCATTCTCTGATTCATTGCTTGCATCAAATTCACTAGTAGTGTCAAAAGTTTGTGCAACGTTGTCATTTCCTTGTTCAAGAACATTGTTCCAGTTATCATTTATACATATGTTTTGTGCTTTGTACAGGGCCCTGGAACATAATTATTTTAATGCTTTCATGACAATGTGCACACTCACTTTACCTGTTTGATATGCATTCTTGTATTGCAAACATATTTTGAGAGCTACAACAATTGTCATTGTATCACTAATGAACCGTGGCAGGGCTTTTTGCACAACATCTAGTTGGATAGGAACATTAGTAATTGATCATGTTAAGCCCATATGGGGTTGTTTATAGCCCTAGGGTCTGATTTATGCAAAAGCAATTCACAGAGACACAAGTCATTCTTCAAGTTCTGTAAGCGTACTTACATCTGATAGTGGTGTGTTACATCTTATTTGGTCGGGTGTTGCAAAGTGTGGCAATTTTCCATTTTTAAGTGATCGTTTGCATCGAAGACAAATATTGCTACTGGAAAATGTTCTATCATTTAGTGTCAAGCCGAAGTATTCTTTTTGCAAGTCAGGGGTGAAAGACTTAATGTTTTTTGTGAAATTCAATTGCTAGTAAATCGCACATGCAATGGAAGGAGTGTCTTTAATTTGTTTCATATAGATCTATTTTGCATATCTCTTCCCTAGACAAGCATGCATAGTAAGCGTTTGTTGGTTTTCAATGCTAGAAGTGCATGGCGTTGGCTCTAGGCCACGAGATGTGATTTTCCCCTCTTGGTTAGTATCATGACCATTGTGGGATATCTAGCTGCACCTGTTTCTCTCACGTATCTGTTTTTTCAACATGTGGTAGGTTAACTTATGGTTGCCACTAGGAACTAGTTTCATTTGTTGACAAGCCATGTTGAAAGTGGAATCGACATTTGTTATGGGCATTTCCTCCTTGCCATCTCAATGGTGCAAATGGTGATGTTATTTGTCATTGTACATGCGATGTTTGTATTCATCAGAAAGTGCGAGAATGTGATCGTGTTGTGCACACACATTTTTTTTTAGGTTGTGATATGTGTGTTTCTGTTTCTTGGTCGAGCTACCTTTCACCTCATTATGACTAGTTGTACAACGCAAAGGTCTAGAAGGAAGTGTACCAGTGTATTTATTTCTTTCATGTATGACCTTTTTAAAGTTGTGATAAGTCAGTATATGTTTTATATGTTTTTTGTTTAAGCTTAGTATGACCTGATGACAAGTGGGATGAGTTTCATCCTGACTAGACAGTATGCGACACTTATGCAGATTCGATGCGGGTTGGGTGGCATGGACAATGGAGCTTCAACTGGAAGTATTTATTATCAAAGGTTAATAATGGATGTGTGGCGTATCTGTTTTCGATGATATGATGTCAATTGTTCGATCGTAGTTTGAATCAAGACAATAGGAATGGATAGTACCATCTAACAGGGTTCACTAGACCTGGATATTTACTTTGAATATGATAGATATCCATTGTAAACAGAATGTACCACCCTCTACATTTCCTTTCTCATATGGCATTGCCATGTTTACAAGGTATTGTTGCCAACTTCCAATTATCGACATACTTTCTATGATATACGGTAAAAGGTGTTGATGCAAGAAGTTAAATGCCTAATGATTGCCACCTATAATTGCATTGCAAAAGGATTGCACAGTGTAAAGGCACATTGAGTGCACATCAAACTTTGTTGCTATCAAATAACAAATTGCATTGAACAAACTATCTCCACAAGTAGATGTAATAGTTATTGCTATGTGCAATCCATGGGAGTGTATATGATGCATAATTCGTTTCCAATGTGATTGAAGGCCTTTGCAGGTGAGGGACAAGTAAATATCAGGTCCTCCAAGATTGCATTTGGATAATTTTCTATAGAGTAGTGGTTCATAATGACCACTTAGAGGATTGGCATCATGGAACAATATGGAATATGGATCCCTAGATGCAGTTTTGTTGAATAGTAGATATCTTTTTTTTCTTGTTAATGACCAAATTCCAATTGATATATTCAACCACTTGGCCAACCACGATATACAAAATGTATATCCCCAAAGTCCCCTCTCATGTGTAGGAAGAGTTGCAGATGCAGACAATCACATCTTTGGAAAATACGTACAGACATCATGTATTCCATGCAATTGGCAAAGAAAATCATATGCCAATTCGTATTGATACGACTCTAATGCCTCAATGTCGCCATTTTTTAAACAAGCCAAGAAATGATCTATCAATCCATTGCACAACTCGATCGAGGAATAACGAAAACACAATAGAACTTGAAATGCATCGAAGAGGCAATCTCCCACAGTATACGAGAATGCATCTAATCTAAAAAGCCCATTGTTATGCAATACCTGGTCAATGTTGTCATGTACAATGGAGTCTGTATCTATTTGATAGCACTCAACATCTATTACTTGTTTCATATTTTAAGTTGTGATTTTCAAGATGTTTCTTAGCTATGTCTAGATAATATGCAAATAGAAAAAACAAAAAACAAAAAACAAAAAACAAAAAACAAAAAACAAAAAACAAAACTATAAGTTTGGAACTGCATCCCAATTCCGCTATGTATCCTTCAACCTTCTTTGTGTCAAATTCAATGCTCTGTGGTTGCTATAGCATATGAAAAACAAACAAAGCTATATTGAGTGTTGAACCATATAGAAGAGATAATGCAAATTAAAGAACACTATAAATTTGATTAGTACAAAGACTGAGCATTTAAGACATATAATTTTTGAACTTATTCTAGGTGTGCATCTTATAAGTGTTTTGATATCCATTCTATATAGCTTTACAATCCTATTCACCATTTATTTTCATCCCCAATCTTCACAAGTCAACACCAAACAGATCTGAAACGACTTGTTGATTTCTCCCACTCAGAAAACTCACATAGATGGTTTGTCGGATAAACAAAAGTGGAAGAAATAGGCATTATGGACTTTTACCACAGGAACAGAACCAACACATAGCACAACTTCTTAAGGTTTCAATTATCTTACAAGATGAAGAAGATATTCTAAGATGTTTCAATTATCTTACAAGTTGAAGAAGATATTCTAAAATTGGGCACTGGGAAACTCAGTCTGAGACAGATCAGTGAATTGCCCATTCAAGTTACAAATAATCATTTCCACAAGACAAGGTCCACATCTGAAAATGGTGATGGAATATGTTTTGGAAGACCCAAAGTCCATCACAAAACAAACAACTATATGTGGTTTTCCTTAGAGAATAAAATCTTGCCTTGTCATAACCTGCAAATAAGGGATGGCAAGGTTCTCGTAGATGCTTGTTCCGCAATGAAAAATCTGAATTCGATTGGAAAATACCTTTGCATTGCCATTTTCCAAAGAGCTATGGTATGATGAACATGACATGAAAGTGGGCATATGTGATTGAAAGGGGACAACTTGAAAAAATGCACTAAATGTATGGTTTTTAGGAACAAAAATATGAGGAGAACATCCCATTTCCTTTTTTATATGTCGCTATGATTGTGACATAGGCGGGTTCTATATCCATCATGGACATTCAAAGGCGACAAGCTTTCTTGTTCAACACTTTTCAGGGATAACAATACACTCTTGTTTCTCTGGTCCCAGTAGTCACATATAAGGATGTTTTGCAAGAGGATTTTCACTAAGATATTATTTCAAGTTTTTTTTTTTTTACATTTATTTTGATTTTCAGCACTTCCTAGTATTAAAAATTCTTACCGGAAAACTACAAATAGTAAACAACAAACAACGAAGAGGAATGAAACCATGGTATTGAAACTTACTCGTGAATGGGGAACAACATAAGCACAGTTCCAATTACGGGTGCAAAATATCAACCCTGCAAACTGCAACAACAGGTCCAACTGCGGATGCAGGACACCAACCTTGCAAAGTTGAAGCAAACAAGGGTGCAAGATGTAAACCCTGTAAAGTGAAAGATCATGTCGAACTGCAGGTGCAGGACTTCAACCTTGCAAAGTTTAAGCAAACACGAACAAGCAACAAACAACAAACCAATGAACAAGCACCAAGAGGTCCAACTGCAACTACAGGACCTCAACTTTGCAAAGTTGAAGCAAACAACAATAAGTAGCATCCAACGAACCAACGAGCAAGCAACAACCAATGAACCAATAATGTCGGTGGAGAACAATATTGCCCAAATTCATTGCAGACAAGATTGTATCCAAAATTAGAGGAAAATGTATTGTAACAGGCTTGTTAAGTAAACATTTAAGGATGTCAGGCTGGTTAGGTAAACATTTAAGGCTGCCAGGACTGTTCAAGAGCCTCGCGCTATGTAAACATTTAAAAAAGAATGCAGTGTGGCAGACTTGTTTACGTACGTAATAATAATAAAAATGCCTATTTAAGTACTTAATAATAATAATAATAGTTTGAACAATAGAAACTATGCAAAAAAATTATAGTTAAAGGACAAACTAATATGAAGTCAACTAATAATAAAACTATCTGTCGATGCTCAAAACTTTGGATATCTAAACATTTAAATAAAAATAATAAAAAATCAAAAAGACTGTAGATGATCAAAACTTTGGATATATTAAGATTTAAAACATTGGGAATAGTGAAGCTAACAATAAGACTTCAAATCTACTCTCCAATGAGATCATGACATATAACGTTTTTTTATTATATAAAAAATAATGTTTTTAGTTCTCTAGTTCGAACAATAGAGATTATGCAAAAAAAATTAGTCAAAGGACAAACTAATATGAAGTCAACGAATTATCGATCGCTATAGTCCCTCTACGCCTTCGGCAAGGACTAATAAGAACTGAAATTAGCAACAAATTTGTTTATACATGTGTCTTAGAAATATTTTAATGTAATAGTTTTTATGTATTCCAAAACTAAAAGTGATAACGGTTGCTTTATGTCTTTAAAAGTTGAAGTGGAATTGGATAGATCTAAATGTTAATAACTATTAAACAATAACACTATATATATATATATATAT
>ML778540.1:361759-427553 GCA_009831015.1 Picea engelmannii | reverse complement strand
TATATATATATATATATATATATATATATATATATATATATATATATATATATATATATATATAGGTGTTAATAACTATTAAACAACAACCCTATAATTTTTTATTTAAAAATGGTGCAAAATCCCCTAACAAGTTTACTTCGAAAATATAAAGCAGTTAATTTTTTAAATTGTGTTATATATATATAAAGCAATAACACTACTTATATTGGGATTTTGCACCATTTTAAATCAATGTTTATAGTGTTATTGTTCAATAGTTATTAACACCTAAATCTATCCAATTCCACTTCAACACACACACACACACACACACACACACACACACATATGATAGATCTAGGTGTTAATAACTATTAAACAACAAACCTATAATTTTTTTATTTAAAAATGGTGCAAAATCCCCTTACAAGTTTACTTCGAAAATATAAAGCAATTATTTTTTTAAAGAATGTTATATATAATGTTTATATATATTTTAAGCAATAACACTATTGATATTGGGATTTTGCACCATTTTAAATCAAAGTTTATAGTGTTATTGTTCAATAGTTATTAACACCTAAATCTATCCAATTCCACTTCAACTTATATATATATATATATATATATATATATATATATATATATATATATATATATATATATATATTAAAGAGTTTAAAAAATTAATTGCTTTATATTTTAGAAGTAATTTTTTAGGCAATTTTGTACCATTTTTAAATCGAAATTGATAGTGTTATTGTTTAATAGTTATTAAAACCTAGATCTATCCAATTCCTCTTCAACTTTTAAATACATAGAGCAACCATTGTCACTTTTAGTTTTGAAATCTCCAAAAACTGTAAAAATGTATATCATTAAGAGAACAAATTTATATAAAAAAGGTATTATGCGGTGAACCTTTTCACAAAGTATAATATAGGTCTAATTGGAAATCATAGGCACACTTGCACAATTGAGTCACCACAAAGTATTACTAGTTTAGTCGATTTTGTATCTTCTTTAATATGTTTTATTTTATATGACACTAAATAATACATGATATAAGTTTTAATTATATTTCAGTTTAGATTTAGATGATAGAGGATAATATAATATAAGTTTTAATTTAAGTTGGTTAATTATAGCTCAGTTTAGATTTCACCTAAGAGTAATGTAGTGTAAATTTTAATTCCAATGTCTGATAATTTTAAATTTTTATTTATATAATAAATAATTATATATATAACCAACATAGATCCATCTTAACTCTGAATCTATCATGTGCTAAGAGGGATCAAATCCCTCGAGGTACAAACCTCATTTTAGAGTAAAAAACTTGAGGAAAGGTTTGCACCTCGAGGGATTTGATCCCTCTCGGCACATGATAGATCTAGAGTTAAGATGGATTGAGGAAAGGTTTGCACCTCAAGGGATTTGATCCCTCTCGGCACATGATAGATCTAGAGTTAAGATGGATCTACGTTGGTTCCAATCGCAGGCAGGAACGTGAAATTTTTAGATGATAATATGTATCTATGTGTATATGTTTAAAGTGAACTTCATACTTTGAAATTTACATCATTATGAAACCAAATAATAACATAGTAACAATGTTTAGTGATGAAGACGTTGAATAATAACAAAATGGAATTGTTAAGATACTGAATAACATATATACTACATGATCCCCTGGATGGGGTGACACCTAGCAACTGCATGTCACATGGCGCGTTGGCAGCAAGGGTAGTTAAATCCCCTCGCCGCCAACATCCTCTTCAGATCACTCGAAATGCTTAGCATTTACTCTAGCCAGAGCCTAGAGTGTCGGAATAGTTCAACAACTCTAATGGTGCTTCAAGTTTGGTTTACTGGTACTGGTACGATGCCTCCTTCCCACAACACTTTAACATTCATGGATTCCTTAACCATCACCTCACTCATCATCACGCATGTATTTCCCCGTTGCTTCCCTTATCTCTGATTTTCGTCCTCGGTCTCTCATTCTCCCCTGGCTGTTAATGATCTAAAATTGAAGAAGACTTGAAAAACTTGAATAATTATTGCAAGTGAAATGTTATGTGTTTAAAGCAAATGGATCAGTTTGCAACACATAAATTAAAGGATTACTTATGCAAATTACACATAGACAGCAACATAAACATTGAACATAAACACATATGCACAACAATTGATAAATGAGTTCACCCCTCTTATGGGATACATCTCCTGGTCCAGCTTGCAATGGATCATTATTATTAATTGCTCAAAAAGTGCTCAAAAACATGTCTTACAATGCTCAAACTGACAAACCGACTGCTCCAATGGCTTCCCAGCGTCCCAAAACCCCTGTCTGGGCTCTTTCGGCACCTCAATCGGTCGAAAAATGAGAAAGATAGGCCTCCTGGCAGTCCCTCCTTCAAGCTTGTTGTCTCTGGTTCTACAATTTGCACCCTCCTTGAATGAACCTGGCTCACACGCTCTTTTAAGCGCAAAAACCCAGCACCGGGCGCAACCGCGCCAACGGTGCAAACCGTAGAACGGTTAAGGGCGCGCCAGCCCCTAACCGCCTCGGCACCTGGGCGTATGGCGCATATGACTGTGGTTCTGGCAAATAGGTGGTTAGTTGGTTACACAACTGTGTAACCCCCTCCGCGCCCCCAACTCGTGGGAATATGCAAATAGTAAAAACCACGGGCCACGTTCCAAACCCCGTGCATATACAATGGAGTGGCATATACAATGGTATATGTTATATATATGGTATACGATTCGCGCGCGGTCATTACAATGATAATACACGGTTATATGTGTTGTTCAATGGAACCATGGGTCGAGGCTAAGCCCCGGCCCGCCCCCTTTCCATTTAATACTATGACCAAACTCAAATACAATACAATCCATATTCATTACAAGGAATAAACGACGACAAGTTGGTTATTGGAGTTTGTAAAGGCACTATGTGGAGGAGAGGTCCGGGGGTCGAACCCCGCGGCCTCCAACATTTTGTATATAGAACTCCTTAGCCAACCAGTGAGTGACACGTGGCGCCCTTGGATTGGGCCACGTGTCCTCCTATTAGTGGCCACCCAAGGACACGTGTCAACATCCGACTTGCAAAAAATTGACCAATCAACATCTGCCATGTCACCATCGTATGGTCTGTACGGCCCTGCCACGTCAGACCGTACAGACTGTACGGACTGTACGGACAGGTACAATCAGCATCAAATTTTTGTCTGTTTGTCTTGGCGAACAGATCGCGATATCTTCTCCATACGGACTCCGTTTGAGAAAGTAAATATACCACCAGAATCAGGAAGACGAGACGAACACAATGGAACTGTTTTCGTCGCATTCCGAGCACTTTGAAAATTGAGCAAAATTTGATCCCCTGATCAGTTAAGGTTTGGATTTCCCAGGCCTCTGTAATTTTCCTTCTACCCATCCCAAGCATTTTCGGCCTTTCCACTGTGAATTCTCCCCCCTCACGAGCTTAGTTTCTCCATGCCTCATGAGAGAGGCAAGCCCAAGCATGGGTCAACCTACTACAGTCAAGTAGGCAGGCACCGATGCACTGGACCTAATGCTCTCTCTCCCTTTCCAGGAAGCAGCCCAGGCCAATCTTCCCACTCTGATCAAAACTGGGGCATGGATGCCCAGGCAGAGCTTCACTCGCCTATTCCAGTGCCCACTTATGGAGGATGCATAGTGGAGGAGGAGATTCTTCATAACTTGCAGGATACTACCGGTGAACATATGACACAAAAAAGTATCGAAATCGCCTTGAATTCCTGGGAGTTGGTCATGACAGTCTTTCAGGTAGAGGAGGAACTTCGTGCTCTGATGCCAGATTGCTACAAGAACTCCACCGACCACAACGCAGAAGACCCAGGGATCAAATGGGGAAAATTCTGGAATGAGGAGAAAAGTCACGACCCACCCAACAGGGATTTACACACAAAAGTTCCAATGAAACCGGCTCTGGACAACCATGAACCACCCAGATCATGCAGGCACACGGAGGAACATTTGGCCCTCATTTTCGAGATGAGGAGGGACCTGGCCAAATAGCTGCAAAACCAGAGCATCCTCAACAACTGCATGGATCTTCTATTTGATTCCTGGTCAAGCGAGCCTGCGAAGAGCCGCTGCCCGACATGCTGCCAGCCATACGCCTTCACAATTTGCCAGGAAGAGAGCCTGGGTTCGCCTCATGTCTAGCTCTTTTACTGTTAATTTTCTAGTCTTAGCTGTTATGTTTTTTTCTACTATGAAACTCTGGTGCACTAGTTGGTCAATGAACAATGTCGATTGCCTGTTCTAGTTTCCATGCATGTGGCAAGCTATTATGGTTTCAGACATGCATCACTTTCTAGTTTATGCACAGTGCAAACCACCTGTTCTAGTTTCCATACATGTGGCAGAACATGTGGAAAGTCTTGATGTACTCTTAGACATGTGTCGCTTTTTGATGACATAAGGTAATATGATCTCTTTTTCATTTACAAAAAAAAAAACCATATATACTACACGATATCATTAAGAAGTGATATGAGAAAGATATTGAATAACTCATATATTACACAGTAATTGATCTGAAAAAATCTTCTTTTGTTTTTATCTTACACACATCAACACACTTTCCCATATTTTTATATCGATCATATGGAAATGGAGGTTGAAATTGAAGATATTGCACTAAAAGTGAGACCTTGAGGAATTTTAGACCTCCAGAGTTTTTCATGTTTTATATATATTAATATTATAATGGTTTTAATGTGCAAATAATAATAGATAAATCACACCTAACCAAACAAAGTATAGGACTTCAACTTATAATAATAATAATAATAATAATAATCTAATTTTAAGGTCATCAACTTATAATAATAATAATAATAATCTAATTTTAAGGTCACGACCAAGCCAGACACCAAATTGGTGTATGAGACCCCCTTGTTTGCAGGACAAGGGACCCCATCCGTGCAACGATTTGACTGTTGAAGTTTGTGAAGGTATACATACCCTACCCCCCTCTAGATTTTAACTTGTGACCTCTTAGGAGGAAACACATGTTCTTAACCATAAGGCCCACTCAGGTTGTATATAATTGTTTTGAAATTGTTTTTTGTGTTATTGATAAATTCATTTTGCTTGATAATTTGCAATATCTCACAGTTGAAATCAATATAGAGGATCAATTTCCTTCGCATCAATTAATTAATGAACCGAAACATTTTTCATAGTGATATTGAAATCAATATAGAGGATTAATTACATTTGTATCATTTCCTCAATTAATTAATGCACCGAATCGTTTTTCATAGTATTATCACTGAAATCAATGCACCTTATTATTTAATGTTATATCATTATTAAAATGACTTGATTATGCTAAATAATTTTTCATTGTATCATCACTAAAATCAATGCATATATTTTTGCATTGTCATTGTCGAAATCAATGTAACTAATTGATCTAAATCATTTATCATTGTGTCATCACTAAAATCAATACATTGCATTAATTTGCAATATGTCATTACTAAAATCATAACAACTAATTGATTTAAATCATTTTTCATTCCACCATCTCTAAAATAAATGCATCATTTTGTTTTGTGTTATATCATTGTTGAAATCACCTAGACTCCCTTATTTCTCTAAATCATTTTTTTAATATCATCATTGAAATCAATGTTGTATTGTTTTGTGTTATATCATTATCATTGAAATCAATTGATCCAGATGGATATTGGTGGCCACCCACCTATTCCAACTGCCTCCTCGTGTCCATTTTTTATCCAACACGTCTTTCTGTACTGCTTTATAACTGTGAGTTCTACACTTATGGGGCTGTTTGAAGCCTCACACATTCTCTAGGTGGATACGGGTGGCCTCTCGCCTAATCCAACTGGCTTATTTTGTATGTTTTCATGTCAGCACATCTTGATGTACTTCCAGGGTTTTTTTGGGGCCCTAAACGTTGTTTTATTAACTTGCCACAATTAGACTGTAGACAGAGTCAGAGTCCGACGACGTAATTTGTATTTCTTTGAAAGACCTTTCCAACGGGCTATCACGCACCTAAAACATAGGTTCTATGCAAAAGTTATGACCCTAGGAAGTTGAGGTACTAAATTACACCAACTTACCCATAGGGCCCACATGACTTTTGGTGTTTCACCTTATAGGGTTAGGTTTTTGGATGTCTAGGGTTTTGGCATTCATGAGTAATATGAAAAGGGCCCCTGGAGCCTCATTGTAATCCATTTTGCTCAGACAGATGCACGTAGCAACCACATCTCTTCTCAGAGATAACTACCACCATTCGAGCAAGTTTCATTTCTGCAGTTTTACAGTTTCAGCCTATTTCACTATTTAATAGAAGATATTGTTCACTGGATATTTGTGTTATTCTTCCTATCTTTGTGTTTATTGTATTCAGTCTATTCATTAGTTCATTCCGCTCCTGAATCCGGATCAGTCCTCGCCACAGGAGGTCGAATGAGTGGTAAGTGCAACCACAGCAGGCCGACTGAGGCAGTCAACGACACGATTGGAGATACCTGTCTTATACTTGATGTTGAGATGGAACTGCTGCAGGTAGGTGGACCACTTCTGATGGCGATCGTTCTGCAATTTCCCCTGTGTCTGTATGAACTTCAAAGGCTTGTGATAAGTGTGTATGATCGTCTTTGTCCCCAGAATCTGGTGCCATTAATGGAAACATTACATTCTGGGGACATAATGTAATGTAATTATGATAAATCATTTTTTTAATATCATCATTGAAATCAATGTTGTATTGTTTTGTGTTATATCATTATCATTGAAATCAATGCACCATACTGTTTTGTGTTATATCATTTTAAAAATGAATACAACCACTTGATAATGTTGAATCATTTGTCATTGTATCATCACTTAAATCAATGCATATTGTTTTGGATTATGTCATTATTGAAATCAATGCATCTAATTGCTCTAAATCAGGCATGGAATTTCAAATTTACTCTGCCTGTCAAGTCAAAACTTGATGACAATGGTTTGTTTTTCATGCCTTTCATTTTAAGTTTCATGCAAATTCATAAGTGTCAAATTAAAAAAAAAAGATTCAATCGGGCACTCAATTTCTTGGCCAACTTCCAATTCTATTTGTAGATTCACCACCTATTATTTATGCAAAAGAAAACATTCTCATTCTCAAACAAAAAGCCATTCCTTAATTAAAGGTCCTTAACCAGACTTTTTTAAGAGCCAGATCAAAACAACGATATAGTTTTGTTTGTTGGAAGTGAGTTAACAAAATCCAACTCATGAGAGTCCATAATGACTCACACATTGTCATTAATCACAATACAACGATGCATTGAGGAGGTATATACTAGAATATATACTTCATTGCACGGTCATAATTCTTGACCATGTGAGAGCCTACAAGTTCTTTGTTCTGAAATCTTTTATATTTATAAAAAATTCCATAGAACATTTATTATTTCAGGCAGATTTCCAAATAGTGTATAAAACTCAATCACTTGTGAGTAGTGTTATCACATGAAGTTGTAAAGGGTCACATGTAGTTGTTATGGGTCATTCATCCTTATATTTTTGAAGTGTTCAGGGAAATATTATATTTTCACCTACTGGAGGCATTTACAGACTCATAGTCCATCTACTAAGACTTTTTTGTGTTTTTGAAGATTCATTGCATAACACTGTAAAACACAAAGATTTCATAGCGCCTGGTGCTACAAAATTGTCTACACAGGCTGTTCTGTAGTTGCACTACCAAAGGTGATAAGAAATCACCTAGCCAGACATAGAAAAGGCACTAAAGAATCACCTAGCTAGACACAGAAAAGGCGCTATGGAATCTGCAGAGCAGTTTTATAGGAGGGGGCTACGGAATTTGCTGTAGCGGCCACTGTTACAAATTTGATCATAAAACCAAAACGACAAAGTGGGTTTCTCGGATTTTTTTTTCCGAGTAAGATGATATCCATGTTGACTTGATGACCAAATTTCAGCCTAACCCAACTTGTAATTTGAGAAAAACAATTAAAACACCAGTGCGCTATGGAATGTGCTACAAATTCTCTGTTTTGCATAGTTGATTGGATATTTGCCTTGTTGGGAGGTTGCCACCTGTCAAGGAGGGTTGAAATGAATTCTCATGGATCAATTAGATGTCAAGGGACACCTACACTTAAGTTTTAGCTCCATTAAATACCTCATGCAGTGAGTTGGAAGCAATTCATTAAAGACTTCCAACAACTTCCTGAAAATTAGCAGTTTGTTGGATTTTTGTCTCCTTGACTATTGCCACCTAGCTCCAAGGCCTAGAATCCAATGGAAGAGATGGGATTCGACCTCCTAAGGATATTAGGATGATTTTTCTATTTAAGAGAGGAGGGATCTCTTGGAGATGGGTTGGAAGGAGCCAGGGGGAAGATGGCTTTTGGACCTAGAGGAATTCAGAGTGGTCATCACTGTGTTCTTTTCCTTTCTCTGTATTTGTTCAGACTTGTGATTCCTTATCAATAGAGATCAGTTTCCTTTTCTTTTCTGTATTTCTCTGTGTACTAATATTAATTAGTGACTGATTTACTCTTGTTCTTATTCATATGATGATTGAATGAGATTTTATTCTTTGCATTGGTGATGTAGAACTTGTTAATACACATATTTTCACTGTGAGTTTACTGTCATAAGTGCTGGAAGTATCTAGGACAGTTTTAGACCGCAATTTTCCTTTTTCTCATTCTTTTATCAAGCCTATTGTCTGATCTGAAGTTGTTAAGGCCACTTTTGCTGGAGGATATAGTTGGGAATGTGTACAATAGATGAATTTGATTGTCCTTATGGTCAAATCCCTATGACTTTAAAGCTTATCTTTCAAGATTAAATTTCAATTCTTTGCATGTTACCAAGCTCACTTGATTACAGTCTAGGGTGACTCTTGGAGTGATATCAAGTAGGGAAACTCAATATGGCGTACTCATTTATTCATTCACTTCAACTATATGCGATTCACAAACCTTGGTGAAGCCATTTATTCCTTCAACTAGCCTAGCATATTCCTTCAACTAACATACAAGGTTATGATTCAGAAACCTTGGTGAAGCCATGTGTATGGCCTAGGCCATATACTATATATCATATACCGTATATACCTACTATATCATATACCATATATACCTACTAGGATTTTTTTATGTGTACTCCACTTAGTTACAGGTCAGTTTGATGGGATCAAAATTTTGATGCAGGTTAGCAATGATGTGTGGAGTTTGTATTTACATGTAAAATATGGGTTCGCTGATCAAATATGGGTTGTAGGCCGTCAAATTCCAGGCCTTCTCTAAATCATTTATCAATGTGCCATCACTAAAATCAATGCATCGTACTATTTTGCATTATGTCATTATTGAAATCATAACAATTAATTTCTTTAAATCATTTTTCATTGTACCATCTCTAAAATAAATGCACCTTATTGTTTTGTGTTATATCATTGTTGAAATCAGTTCAACTTTATTTCTCTAAATCATATTTTTAATATCATCGTTGAAATCAATATGCCTTATTGTTTTGTTAGGGACCTAACTTCCCTAACCCCTCATGTCGTTAGAATAATATTTTTTCCATGTAATAAAGGTTGATATTAGTTAATAAGACTTATTTAATAAATATGAACAAGTCAATGTAAGAAGACCTAATAGAAGCTTTCGCTTCTAGAAAGATCTTCCTCTAGAATGTTTTTTAGAAGATAGAATTAGTATAAATAAAAGTAGGAGGCATGAGAAATCTTTGTCTTGAGAATTATGTAATAGAGCATTGCTCTGCTAGAGGTTGCCCCCTTGAAGAGGCAAGTGAACATTGTTTCCTATCAATAAAGGTATTATTTTTTGTTGTGGTTCTCTACATTTTATTGTTCCACTAGTATTTTTTCTGCAATATTTCCGTTTTCTGCTTAATATAATAGATATGGTACCTAACAAGTGATATCAAGGCACTTTCCTCTACGGAAACCGTGGATTTTTTATATTTTATGGTAGAGACGTTTACTGTCAATGTCTTTAAAGCACAAAGATCTGTCACTTAGCAGATAAAACTGTGATGGGGAAGACTACACCAATGGAATATAGATGGTTTCACGGGCTTGCCTAGAAATAATTGTTCACCTTGTTGGAAACCTTTGTAACCCCTGTTGGTACCCCTAGAGTAGTACCGCACCAGACAAAATCTGTACACGACCATCACTTCCATGTATCGGTAGGTATATCGGGAGTCCCCTAGGTCTCTTGAAACCATCTATAGATCAGTCAATCGACCGCTTGACTGCTATAATGACACCAATAAAAACACTGTAGAATATACTCTCTAGTACCTCAGTAATCAGGTAGTATGACTGAGGGTACAGTCGAGCCTCCTTAGTTGGTGCGTTGAGATATTGGGTCGAGTATTATTGTTTGACCCTGCACATATATAAGAGAGATATAGCATAGGGTAAACCCTTGTCTATAGGAACCCTGTAAACCCTAACCCCTGGGAAAGAAATGCAACATAAAAGAAACAAACAAGATCTATTGCATCACAACCTTGCCTTCTGCAATCTGGTAGCGAAATTCCTACATAATTTTTCCTGTTAAAAATTTGGACCATTCGTTACTATAGTATAGTGGTCTCACCGACACCCTTATTCGAGACCTATCTCATTGGATTCCTCTCTTCGCCCTGCTCGCAGTGAAACCTATCATTTTTAAGCCTTTTCTTTTCCCGTGGACCTGACCCCTTTTCCAACACCCTTATTTGGCACCTATCCCATTGACTTCATCTCTTTTCATTGATCGTAGTGGTACCATTCTCCAGTACACCTTTTTCTGTGTGGACCCACTTGCCCCTTTCCCTCCCCAATGGCCCACATCTGCAACTAATATTGGGATACCCGCATCACTGCTCTGGACAAAGTCAATGAGAAAAATAGGAAGGATATCTTTGACCTTACTTCCAACATTGCTAGCATAAATTTTGGGCTGATACACTTAGAAACACTTCCCGTAGCAATGACCAACTTGACTGCCATGTGTCAACAATTCTAAGAAGCAGTGAACAACTTAATCACACTATTTAAGCAAGCCAAAGATCCTTTCTCTTCTGCCCCACCTTATAACCTAGAGGGCATTGAATCCTCTCATTCCACATCCCTTCATTCCAACCACTTTCAGCGGGACCTGCATCTTCCTAGAGTGAAGGTGAACAAATTTGGTGGCTCAGATCCCATGGGCTAGGTCACTCAAATGGAACACTATTTCTCTTTGCATGGAATTACTGATGAGTTGACCAAACTCAATTATGGTGTTCTCAATATAGATCCTAAACGGTGGCAATGGAGAAAAAATGCACGCCAAGGGTATGTGTCTTGGACACAAATTGTTGTAGAGCTTTATGAACGCTTTGACACCGAAACCCACCATTTAGGCTGTTTGACCAAGTTGAAACAATATGGCACAGTGGAAGACTTTATAGCTACCTTTGAGCACTTGGCATTTTGCACGGAGGGCATGTCATATTCTTTTTGTGAATGCTTTATCAGTGGCCTAAAGGATGAAATTTGTGCCCATGTCCTCATGTATCACCCCTAGACTTGGGTGGAAGCTACTAAAAGAGTTAAGGAAGCACAATAAGTTGTCTCCTCCCAAACCATAAAACCCTCCTTTATTCCTCACCCTAAACCTTCCAATCCTGCCCCTCCATCCACCCCACTGAAAATCCAGAAATTGACCTAGGCAGAAATGGTTGAATGCCAACTCAAGGGTCTTTGCTACAATTGTGATGAAAAATATTTTTTCAGGCACAAGCGTAAGGAACAAAATATTTTTATGGCCATCTCTGTGGATGTTTCTGACAAAGAGGTAGAGGCTCCCCCTATGGCGGAGCTACCCGATCCAACTGATCTTACTCCACCCTTTGATACACCAGAAGTCAAACCAAACATTTCACTGAACGCCCTCACGAGCTTCTTTGCTCCCCAAACCCTCAAGTTTATTGGCTACATTAAGCATTTGAAGGTCATCATCCTAATTGACAGTGGTAGAACCCATAATTTTATTCATCGTCACATTGCACAAGAAACCAATTTCTATATCCATGCAATCAAGAATTTTCAAATCATGATTGCCAATAACGGTTCCATGAAATATGGGGGGCGTTGTGAAAATGTGTGTCTCCAAATTGGTTAGTACGAACTAGAGTCTCATATGTTTGCTATCGACATGGGTGGTTGTGATATTGTGCTCAATGCAGAATGGTTACGCACTCTTGGTTCCATCCTCATGGATTTTAAGGAATCAACCATGCAATTCTAATAGGAAGGACAATAATATAAGTTCCAAGGCATCACAATAGGCTCCCCTGAGATCATCAGTTCCCAATGAATGGAAAATCTCCTTAGCAAATGACATTCGGGCATTATTCCCCAACTCCATTCCATTCAAGCAGTTGAGACACCCTTTGTGCATCCTGACCTCCAATGTATCCTCTCCAAACACCAAATTGTTTTTTCCACTCCTAATGGACTTCCCCTTTCCCGTGGTGTTCATGATCATTACATTCCTCTAGTCCCATGTAGTCTTCCTCCCAATGTTCGCCCTTATTGTCACCCCTTTGCCCAGAAGAATGAAATTGAGAAAATTGTTCAAGAATTTCTCAACGCAGGTGTTATCTGTCCTAGTACCAACCCCTATTCTTCTCCTATGGCATACCAGTTAGCTATGCCCAGTGATTCTAATATCCATCATGTTTTTCATGTGTCATGCTTAAAGAAAGTGATTGGAACTAAGTGTCAAAGTCAAACCAGTCTCCCTGAGTTGGATGAAGAAGGTTACTTTTGGTTGCAACCACAAACAATCTTGGACCAACACGAGTTTCAGCTCTGTCAGTGTATAATCAAGGAAGTGTTAGTTCATTGGAAAGATACAACTCCAAAAGATGCCACCTAGGAGCCAGCCAACATTTTGCAACAATTTCCTCATCTCAAACCTTGAGGACAAGATTGTTGTTCAAGGAGGAGGTTATGTTAGGGACCTAACCTCCCTAACCCCTCATGAAGGTAGAATAATATATTTTCCATGTAATAAAGGCCGACATTAGTTAATAAGGCCTATTTAACAAATGTGAACAAGTCAATGTAAGAAGACCTAGTAGAAGCTTTCGCTTCTAGAATGTTCTTTATAAGATAGAATTAGTATAAATAAGAGTAGGAGGCATGAAAAATCTTTGTCTTCAGAATTATTGTAATAAAACGTTTCTCTGTTGTAGGTCGACCCCTCGAAGAGGCAAGTGAACATTGCTCCCTATCAATAAAGGTATTATTTTTTGTTGTGGTTCTCTACATTGTATTGTTCCACAAGTATTTTTCTGTAGTATTTCCGTTTTTTGCTTAATATAATAGATTTGGTACCTAACATGTTTTGTGTTATATCATTATTGAAATCAATGCAGGTATTCAATGATTGATATTGCATTCTCTTTTAGTTTCCATGATTGGAACATATCAATAGTATAAACCCAAACCTCTTGAATTTTAAAACATTCTTTATTTTGATAACTCATTAAAAAACATAATTATATATCTTGAGAAGTCTTTCATCCTCTTCATATTGAACTATTATCTCAGTAAATACCAATATATTTTTTGTTATTTTACATTGGAAACAATTTGAAAATGGATGGACGTCCAAAGCCCGACTACTTTTATCATATTAGACTCGTTAAAAAGTAATCTTATATATGTATATGATACATAATAAATATGCAATAGCACATGCTAAAATTGAAGTCTCCAAGCAATCAAAATATTTTGGAAATTGGCAACTAAGAGAAGGTTGGTCCTCTAACATGAGTTTGATATTAATCTAGATTTAATATTCATCTTAATAATTATTTAGGAATATTATTGAAATTGGTAATAATTCTTCAAAATATTATACTATGTTTTCATTGTTTTTATACTTAGTTATTGCATTAAAAAATATATCAACATAATAAAGCCTTGCATAAGACCCTAAAAACAAAGCTTAATTCAAAAAGAACCTTCATTTAGGAATAAGTCGATAGTTATACACACTATGGATTAATAAATTTAATATAACATATGATCCATCGATGATTCATGTAAATTCTAGATACAATCTATAAGTTACTATGGATCATATTCCTAAAGTTGATATTGACATATAAATATATCTGGATATAATTTAAATTAATGTAAATATGATCTCACATATAGAATAATATATGGATCATAATCTAATATATCATATAGATTATTATATAGCTTATAGATTATTTGATGCAGATTATGCTATTAACCTCCAACATAATGTTATTTATGATCCTATTGTGTCGATGTGCATGATACATTCAAGTGTGCACTAATTGAATCATTCTTTAGGGTGAAAAATATTACTTAATTTTGTTTGCATGTTAAATGAAATGGAATCTAATATATGTGATAGGCATAATGAGTATGAACCATAAATATATATGAATAAATCTTGCCAAGTTTTAGTGAAATTAAATATGCAAATTAACAATTATAACAAATAAAAAAATCTTTCCATGTTTAAGTAATATTAATTATATATAAAGCTTGCAATTACAAGAGATAAGTAAATCTTTCCACGTTTAAATAATATTAAATATATGATGATGATGATGATGATTAACGTCCACTAAGACTGAATTGGTCTATCGGACCTTAAGAGGGTAAGGGATTACTTGCGATTCTTTAGCATTTTGTTTCTGTGCTCGAAAAGCATTAAGAGAAGCTTTCCAAGATCACCATACTTTTGTTGCGTTAAGAGGTTAGGAAGGTTGGTAGTGTGACAAATATTTTGAAAATGAGATCTAATATGGGTATAGGTTGGACAATCTAAGAGAAAGTGATTTTCATCTTCAACCTTATTAGTGTCACAAAGGTGACACACTCTTTCATCCCATGGCGTTTTGGGAATTGACCAATGCCCAGTTTCACTATGGAGCTCGTGAGAATTTGTTCTTATCTTAGCAATGCTTATTTTTTTCTTTACACTTGGCAAAACCGATAGATAATTTTGATCTTCTAGATTAGGGTTGATTACATCCTTATTATACTGTAATTTTCTTTTTTTTCTCTAACTCTTTATCACACCACATTTTCTCCTTAAATTTTGAATTGACGATTTTTTTAATAGTATCTTTATTCTGCAAAATGGTGTCTTCCATGATTTCCCAATAGTTTAGCCAAGATCGAGCATCTTTATGCCATACTCGCTTGAGTCGATGGTGGTTATGACTCAATTTTGAAGCAATTTTAGGAAGCCTCTTGTCTTCCATGTTGTTTAACTTGTTATTATACATTAGGTATCTAGTCATAGCCATGCTCTCAATGGGGGAGAGGCATGTTTCTAAGAGGAGGATGGGATAGGGTGTATTTCCTTTAATTTTGAGATTATAGGTTATAAAATTCTTTTGTATTTGCTCTATCTTTCTCTAGGATTCACGAGAGATACTACAACCCCAGGCTTCACATCCATAAAAAATAGCAAGTGTAACAAGAGTCTCAAAGAGGAGTTTGTTCTTATCCCAACTCCAAAGATCAACCGATTTACAATTGTTTTCAAGCCCATAATAAGCTTCCCATCCCCCAATAATCCTTTTCTCAATGCTATAATTCCAATTGAGCTTCTGGTGAATATCAATTCCAAGATATTTGTATGAAGTCACTTCCTCCAAGTTGTTGTTGTCATATACAAAGGTATCATAAGCGATCTTATTGGATTTAATAATCATGACCTTAGTCTTATTAGTATTAACAATCATACCCATATTGGAGCAAAAATCCTTGAGGATTCTTAGTTGGTTTTCAAGATCATGGGGAATCCTTGCCATAAGAACGATATCATCGACATAAAGAAGAAGATTGATGACTATACCAGTGAGAGTAGGGCCGACACAACCTGATTTTTCCAACCAATCTTCTAACTTGTCAATGTATATGCCAAAAAGGGTAGGGGACAAGGGGCAACTTTGTTTGACTCCAATATTGCAATTAATATCTTTTGACCAACCCTTAGTGTTTTTAAACTTAGCAATAACATTCTCATACATCCTTATTGCAACAACCCTTAACTCGAGAGGCACTTTTATCTCTTCCAACCTATTCCAAAGGTTTTTCCTAGGAACCATGTCAAAAGCTTTTCTAAAGTCAACAAAACAACAAAAAATTTTGGTTTTAGTATTGCGGAACTCCTCTGCAATGATCCTAAAGGTAACAAGATGGTCCACAGTTGAATGATATCTGCTAAACTCGACCTGGCCTTTATCTCTTTTACCGTGACTTTCTAGCCAAAGACTAATATTCTTTTCTAAAATAATTCCATAAAGCTTGGCTAAAACCGGGCTAATCATAATGGTCCTATAATTAAAGGGAATGTTTCTATCCCCATTTTAAAAAACAGGAACAATGAGGCTTTGCATTTAGGGTTTAGGGAAGCCCTGCTTAACTGCTAAATTGAAGAGCTTGTGTATGTGAGGGATAAGGATAGGCCCTCCAATTTTAAAAATTTCAGCTTGGTAGCCTTCAATGTCCTTAGCTTTCCCATTTGCAAGTTGCTTAACCCCAAACTCTATGTCATCTAAAGAAAAAACTTCTTCCTTTGTAGGGACAATAGGAATGGTATCCATGGCATTAGGGAACTCATAAAGACTTTTAAGGTAGGAATTCCAGTCCCTTAAGGGAATCCTATTATTTGCTTTAGTATTGCGGTTTAGAATTTGGCTCCAGAACTTCTTAGGATCCAGCTTATATAGTTGTGAAAGTTGTTCTTGCCTTTTATTAATATAATACCTTTTTTCCCTTTTAATTAGGGCTTTGTGCGTATTGATCTTATCATACCAAGGGTTAGTCGTTCTATTATTCTTTTTATATGACACCTCGAAAGAGAACTTGTTAATAGAAGTGGAAAGGGTAGTTGTAAAACTATGATAGAGTTCTTCAATGTTGTCCTTATAAGTTAGGATATTTAATTTACTATTTAAATCCTTTAAGAAAAGGTCAACTTTACATTTGTCAAAGCGCAAATTCCTTTGATTATTAGAATTCTCTTCAATGGCGCTCCTGTGCATGGGAAAGTTTAGAGTTAGGGTTAAAGGTTTATGATCAGAGTCAGGTTCATGGTCATTTAAAAGGTCAAAAGTTGTTATTTGGTTGGAAACAGATATATTATATATCACATAATCTACGACACTACTACCTAGCCCATGACTACAAGTCATCTGGTTGGAGTTTGGCCACTTCATTACTCCATTGCAAATTATTAGGTCTTGAGAGCTGTAGAACTCGACCAACTCAATACCAAACGAATTCTCAATTAGGTCTTCAAAGCTTCTTTTGTAGCTATTAGATAAAACAAGGTCCTCATCTAGCCATAACGGATTATGGTTGTAATCAGTACTTAAAAGAGTAGCTTGTTTAGTTGCAGTCCTAGCATTAAAGTCTCCCAACAGGAGGATATTACCTTCATTTTTAAAACTATAAATATCTTGTTCTGAATTATTATAGGGACAATTGTTATCTAGATTGTTTTTCTTATAAAAAGTAGAATTAATAGGTGCAAAATAGCAAATTGCTATATACATCTTCTTTGCATTGGTGTCTAAAATTTCTATCCAAATGTATTGATTGAGAGGGTCAATCTTATGAAGTTGAATGTGAGAAGAAATTCTCTTTCTAATATAACAAGCTATGCCTCCTATCCCTCTACGGTGGGATTTTTTGTTCCATGCCAACCACAAGACATATCCTTCTATGTTAGGGACCTTAGACTCCTCATGCTCCCAAGTTTCAACTAGACAAATAATATCAATATCACTTGGGATCCAACTTATCATAGGACCTTTGCGCCATGGAAAGCCACGACAGTTCAAAAAAAGGATCCCGAGTGTCCCAAATTCCTATTTATTATTATCCTTCTGGTCTCTATCCCTAACAATAGCTTTTCAATTTCTAATTATTGCCCATTTTTCTTCTTTCCTGGCTTCTTTTACTGTTTGAACTTCTTTCCTTAATTCAACTTGGTCTTCGGGAATGAGGTCTTCATTTATAAATATTCCTAACCATTTTAAGCTCAGAGATTTACTAAGTATGTTATATTTATGGTCATTACAACTTAATTTGACACAGATCAACCTATCTTTGTGATCAATTATTTTTCCTAGCCTCTTTGCTTCTATGAGGTAAGTTGTATCAATTTGTGATTTATTATTTAATTCTTCTTTTACTATTGGTAGCGTATCCTCCTCTTCTTGTTCTTTTATACCAAAACTTATGAGGTTCAAGACTCTTTTGTTACACTCATGGTCCAGTTTGATTAGCTTTTTCATTTCTTCTTTGATGTGTTTGATATCCAATTTGTTTTCCTTATTACTGAGGGTCAAATTGTTGGTTAGTTTTTCTTCTAGCTCTTTAATCATATCTCTCAAGTTCTGGTTTTCTTCAACCTCTCCTTCTTGGGTTGATTGTTTATGTTTTTTCCATTTCTTGAATCCTATCCTTCATTGTCTGCAATTCACTCTTGAACCCTAAGAATCTATCCTCTATTTGAGTTTGAATGGTATCTTTGAAGAGTCTAATTTTGTTTATCAATCATTGCCTCTAGCTCTATTTGGAGTTTTACTTCTCTTTCTTCACTCCTTTTTTCTAATGATTCTAACTCTATTTGGATTTTGACATCTCTCTCTCTTTTTTTATTTTCTATTGATTCCATATTCACATTCAAAATATCTCCTTCAAACTGATTCCTTATTCACGTTCAAAATATCTCCTTCAAACTGTAGAGAAGCATTATTCTCGTTCAAAACCGTAGAGAAATAAAGGAAAAAAATAAAAATTGAATTATGAGATTAAAACTTGACAATTATAACATGATAATTTATAAAATATACAATTAGGTTTTATTGATATTGAATATCATCATGGTTATAACACAATTATTTAGGTCACACATGAAAATATTAAATATATATTGAAATAACTTTGTAAAATATGTAGCCTCATGAAATTGGATCTATGCATTCTCAAATTATATATATTATATTATTTTTTTTTAAATTTTATTTTTATAAAAAATAATATTATATCCTTTTATATTGAATTAAAAAATTACTGTACACCTTTTTCATTTTAATTTTAATTTATAAATCAATTACTGTAGGTTTTGGCATCTTCTTTTAACTTTCCCTATTTTAAAATAATTAAGTAAAAAATATTTAATCTAATAAAAACATGTAAATATAGGTAATAAAATGTAAAAATTTAAAAACCTCAACTGTAATATGAAAGACATTTTTCAAAACATAAAATCCTACACCTGTTAATTTGTTTTAATTAATACCGATGAAATTTTATCTAGTTTTGATTATTTGCATCTTTAAACAAGGCAAAGTTTAAATTGAAGTGTCTTATTATATGTTAAAATGAACATTTGTGTTACAATACTATCAATGATGGTGTTAGAGATATGATTGTGACGACTAGGGTTGGGAGTACGTTAACTTGGGAGCAATTATGATTGTGAAATCCAAAAAATATTAGTTCACCAATTTAAATTAAAAAAAATCGAACATTGATCCCTGTACGAATCGAATAAATATTCCGTTACTTCAGTTAATTATGATGGTTGTACATAGTTAATTAGTGCGATGAAAAGATAGAATAGAAATTCAATTTATGAACAAGTACAGAATATAGTGGCATCAATGTTACATATTTTTAAGAATTTTTATTTTTAAATCAATTTTATTTAATTAAAAAATTATTTTCAAATCACTTGGAAAATGTTAAATTATCTCTAAACATCTATCAAAATTTTAAAAATAATTTTTAATTATTCAAAATTTTCATTTATTACAACAAAATATACAATATTATAAAAACTTTATAAAACAAACAAAATTAATAAAAGTAAAAGCGGATTGACCCAAAAACAATTACAATATTACCTGCCTATGGCATTATAATAACACAATGTTAAGAAGGTTAAAAGTTACAAACGAGTTAGTACCTACTTTACTTTAATATTATGTATATGTTTTATCTAATTGATTTATAAATAAAAATAAAAATAATTAATTGTTGTTTCAATTTAATTTAATATAAATGTTTGTTAAAGTAAGTAACTAAACTAATTATAACAAGTTTGTATAGTGATAATACCTGTTGTAATTGAAGGATGGTCTTTTGTCAATGTTGTATGGGGATTTGACATAACCGTCTAATCTAAATTGTAATAATTAATTATTTTTCCATTTAAATTCAACTCACTTGAGTGTTGTTTATTCCATACTGTCGACATGTCATATCCACACATTTTAGTTATCCACATGTCATCTCCACATAGTCTAGTTGTCTGCATGTCCGCATATCCCAATCGTTTAGGGAGGAATTTAAATTTTATTCAGTTTCAGACATTCCTTTGGTGTGGTAACTTGCATCGGGCACAAACAAACGTTGCCGATGTATATGTAAAATTCCCAAGTAGATTTACCAGGAATTTTGTGGATAATTGTTTTTCTGAGTGTGGGTTTTTGTTAGGGACCTAACCCCTCACATATGTAGAACAATATATTCGGATGTATTAAAGGTCAATATTAATAAGGCCTTGCAATAAGGTAGAATAAGTCGAATGTAAGAAGACCTAATAGAAACTTCCTCTTCTAGAAGGATCTTCCTCTAGATGGTTCTTTTGATAGACATATTTAATATAAATAGGAGTCTAGGGTATGAGAACCCTAGCTTGGATATTATTGTAATAGAGCTCTACTCGACTAGAGGTTGCCCCCTTGAAGAGGCTCGTGAACATTGCTCTCAGAATCAAAGTGCTCTTTCTGGTGTTATTTTGATGTCATTTTTGTGTTATTGTGGCGTTGTTATGGTTATATTGTTTTTTATATGCCATTTCTAGCATTTTATTTCTGTTATGCATACTTTTTATATCTGGAATATTACAAGTGGTATCAGAGCACTTTCCTCGGCAGAAAATTGTGGGTTAATTTTTTTTCAGGGTAGAGACATATTCGGACGTCTTTAAGCTACAGAGATATGTCGTTAAGCGCATAAACACGCGGTTGAGGGATTCATACACGCATGAAATACAAGTGGTTCTTAAGCGCACATTTGTTGGCCACCCTTGTAACCCCTGTTGGTACCCCTTCGAGTGGTAGCGCATCAGACAACACCTGTATACGGATCGACCTAGATTTCCTGAAGCCCTCTTTAGATATACCGATCAGCCGCCTGACTGCTATAGTGTCACCGAGAACAACACTCGGGAAGATACTCTCTAGTACCTGGGTAGTCGGGTAGTATGGCTAAGGGCATGGTCTAACCTCCTTAGTTGGTGCCTTGAGATATTGGGCTGAGTACTATTGTTGGACCTCGCACGTATATCAGAGAGCTATAGCACAGGGAAAACCCTTGTCTGTAGAACCCTTGAATACCTAACCCTTGGGGACGCAAACAAAACATAAAACAAACAAGATCTATTGCCGTGCAACTGTGTTTGAGTTGCCAAATCACTACACATTTTTTCCTGGTTAAGCATTTGGGCATTTCATCACTGTAGTAATCTTCAGACCAGAGTATAACTCCACAGGTGTAAAAAAAATAAAAAATAAAAAGTCTGAAAATTTTTGCACCATTATTTGAGACCTATTCCCTTGGATTTATCTCTTCGCCCTTATCACATTCATACCTATCATTTTTTAGCAAATTTTTTTACCCCGCCCACCCCTTTTCGGTTCCCTCGTCATCATGTCCCATACCCGTAGCCAAGACTTGGAAGCTCGCTTCAATACCTTGCAATCTAATTTCACATAGACCCAACAAACAGTGAGACAACTCAGTGCCAATATTGCCACCATCAATCAAAACATGCACTCCTCCATTGCCGCATCAATCACTGAACTCAAAGAAGACCTCAAACAAGACATGACTACCCAACTTGAATCTGTCGTTTCGATGATCTGCACCAAGCTGCATATCCCTGCAGACCCCCCTTTATCTGACCCACCTTTGCATACCAAAGCTGAAACTTCCTCTCATTTCCATAATTTTCAGCCCCATCACTTTCAGCGTGACCTACGCCTTCCGCGGGTGGATGTGACCAAATTTGATGGCTAAGATCCCACTGGTTGGGTAACTCAAATGGAACATTATTTCTCTTTGTATGGCATTACAGATGATTTGGCCAAACTCCGGTATGGTGTTCTCCATCTAGATCAAGAACATTGGAAATGGTGGCAATGGAGAAAAACTTCCCTTCAAGGGTATATTGCTTGGACACACTTTGTGGCAAAGATTTATGAACGCTTTGACACTGACACCAACCATTTAGTCCGTTTGACAAAGTTGAAACAATATGGAACAATGGAAGACTTTATAGCTTCTTTTGAGCGTCTGGCTTTTCGTACATAGGGCATGTTTGATGCTTTTTTCCGAGAATGTTTTATCAGCGGCCTCAAGGATGAGATTCGTGCCCATTTCCTCATGGCTCGGCCTCAGAGTTGGGTGGAGGCTACTAAAAGAGCTAAGGAAGCACAACATGTTGTCTCTTCTCAAAACCGAAAACCCCCCTTTATTCCTTGCACTAAACCAGTAAATTCCACTACTCCTTCTGCTCCACTAAAGATCCAAAAATTGACCAGGGTTGAAATGGCTGAATGCCAACTCAAAGGCCTTTGTTATAATTGTGATGAAAAATATTTTCCAGGCCACAAGTGTAAGGAACAAAAGCTTTTTATGGCCATCTCAGAGGATATTTCAGAAGAGGATGTTGAAACTCCCCTTGTGTCTGAGTCACCTGAACCCACTGACATAACCCCTCCCTCAGACCCTCACGAAGTAGAACTGGTCATTTCCCTAAATGTTCTCACTGACTTCTCTGCCTCCCAAACCATCAAGCTAATTGGTTACATCAAGCATAGGAAGGTCATCATTCTTGTTGATAGTGGAAGCACCCATAATTTTATTCATCGCTGCATTGCCCAAGAAACCCATTTCTATATCCATCCAGCCAATAATTTCCAAATCATGATTGCCAATGGTGACTCCATGAAATGTGGAGGGCATTGTGAAAATGTGAGTCTCCAAATTGGTGACTGCTACCTGAACTCTCATATGTTTGCTATCGACATGGGCGGTTGTGACATTGTGTTGGGTGCAGACTGGCTAAGGATTTTGGGTCCCATTCTCATGGATTTTAAGGAATTAACCATGTAATTCGACCAGGAGGGCCAACAATATAAGTTCCAAGGCATCATCGATGGTTCACCTGAGGTCATTAGTTCCCATCGCATGGAAAAACTGCTTAAAAAAGGCCATTCTGGTGTTATTGCCCAACTCCATGCCATACAAGCAACTGAGACACCCTTTATGCTGCAAGACCTCCAATCCATCCTCTCTAAACATCAAGTGGTCTTTTCCACTCCCCAGGGATTGCCTCCTTCCCGTGGTATTCATGATCATTCCATTCCCCTTGTACCAGGAAGCCTTCCTCCCAATATTCGTCCCTATCGCCACCCCTTTTCCCAAAAAAATGAAATTGAGAAAATGGTTCAAGAACTGCTTAACGCAGGCGTTATCCTCCCTAGTACGATCCCCTACTATTCTCATCTGGTCATGGTCCTGAAGAAAGAAGGTTCTTGGCACATGTGTCCTGACTTCCACGCCATCAACAAACTCACCATTAAAGACAAATTTCCCATTCCTGTCATTGATGACCTCTTGGATGAATTGAGTGACGCCCAGTTCTTTACTAAACTTGATCTTTGTTTTGGCTACCACCAGATCCATATGAAAGAGGCAGACATTCCTAAGACTTCCTTTGGAACTCATGAGGGCCACTGTGAGTTTTTGGTTATGCCCTTTGGCTTGTGTAATGCCCCCTCCACCTTCCAAAGCCTCATGAACCATGTCTTTCATCCTTTTCTCCGTCATTTTGTCTTAGTTTTCTTTGATGATATCCTCATCTATTTCAAAACCTGGACATACCATCTTTCTCATGTGGATCGAGTTCTCCATGTACTCTCTCAACACCAACTTTTCCTGAAACAATCTAAATGTGCTTTTGGCACCTCAAAAGTCGAGTAATTGGGTCATCTTGTTGGCAAGGATGACGTCAAGGTGGATCCTAAGAAGATTGAAGCTATGCAAGACTGGCCTCACCCAAAGACTCTCAAAAGCTTGCATGGATTTTTGGGCTTAACAGGTTATTATCGCAAGTTTGTTAAGAATTATGGAAAGATTGCGACACCTATCACTGCACTCCTTAAAAATAATTCTTTCACTTGGACTCCAGTAGCTGCTCAGGCCTTTCAAACCTTGAAGATGGTCATGTGCACCACTCCAGTCCTGGCCCTTCCCAATTTCACAAAGACCTTTGTCTTGGAATGTGATGCTTTAGGGAAAGGAATTGGCGCTGTCCTTATGCAAAAGGGTCAACCTTTGGCCTTTACCATCAAACAACTGTCTGAATGAAATTTGGGCAAATCAATCTATGAAAATTTAATGTTGGCTATTCTGCATGCTGTTGATATGTGGTGCCCTTATCTATTGGGGCAACACTTCCAAATTAAGACATATCATCAAAGCCTCAAGTATTTTCTGGATCAACACATCTCCTCCCTGGAGCAACAAAAATGGGTGACTAAGCTCTTTGGATATGATTATGAAATCATTAACAAGAAAGGAAAAGACAATGTGGTTGCAGATGCACTTTTCCAAAAATATGAAGATGAAGGATCCTTTTTTTCTCTCTCCTTCATTGTACCAGATTGGCTCCAAGCCGTTTGCCAGGAATGGCTACACGATCCCAAAAGTTCACATCTGATACAACAATTGCAGTCCAATTCTCCAGTCCCCCCAGGGTACTCTTGGCTCCATGATGAGCTTCGATACAAAGACCGTTTGTATTTAAGAAAACAATCAAAACTTAAATCCACAGTACTTGCTGAGCTTCATGATACACCCACAGCTGGGCACTCTGGGTTTACCAAAACCTATGACACGGTCAAACGTTCTTTTTTATGGGATGGTATGAGACAAGATGTGTGTAATTTTGTAGCTGAATGTGATGTGTGTCAACACAACAAGGGAGAAACAGTCAAATCTCCTGGCACACTACAACCGCTTCCGATTCCACCTACTATTTGGAGGGATATCTTTATGGATTTTATTACAAGCTTACCTAAATCGGGAAATAAATCAGTCATCATGGTGGTAGTCGATCTCCTTTCCACATATGCTCATTTCTGTGCTCTTTAACACCCATTTACAACATCCATTTTGGCTCAACGTTGCATGGATCAGGTCTTCAAGCTTCATGGCATGCCACATTCTATTGTTTCTGATCGCGACCCAACTTTCACCAACAATTTTTGGCAAGAACTGTTCAAGCTTCAAGGCACCCAACTGCATCTCAGCACAACCTATCATCCCCAGACTAATGGTCAAACTGAAGTTGTCAAAAAGTGTTTGGAAACATATTTGAGGTGTTTTGCATCAGAAAAGCAAAATCAGTGGGCTCGATGATTACCCCTAGCTGAATGGTGGTACAACACTTTATACCATACAACTACCCACAAGACTCCTTTTGAAGCAGTATATGAACAAAATCCACCTTCAGTTCTTTCATATTTACTAGGTGTCTCAAAGGTCCAGGTGGTTAACCAAACACTTACAGTTAACGAGGCTATTCTCCGTACCCTCAAAGAGAATTTGGTCATGGCCCAAAATCACATGAAGCAACAAGAAGATCAAGTTCGCTCTGAACGTCAATTTATAGAAGGGGATCAAGTGTTTCTTCGACTGTAACCTTATAAGCAAAATTCCCTCAAGGTCGACCATTGTTAGAAGTTGGCACCCAAATTTTATGGTCCTTATACCGTTCTCAAGCGTGTGGGACAGGTGGCCTATTAGTTAGCTTTGCCCAATCATTCTAAGTTACATATTGTTTTTCATGTTTTATGCTTAAAGAAGGTGATTGGAACTAAGTTCCAAACTCAAACCAACCTTCCCGAGTTGGACGAAGAAGGATCCATTTGGCTACAACCACAAGAAGTTTTGGACCAACGTGAGCGTCACCTGCGTCGACGAACCATCAAGGAAGTGTTAGTCCAGTGGAAAGATACAACTCCAACAGATGCCACTTGGGAACCAACTACCATTCTACAACAATTTCCACATCTCAAGCCTCGAGGACAAGGTTGTTTTTAAGGGGGAGGACATGTTAGGGACCTAACCCCTCAATTATGTAGAACAATATATTTGGATGTAATAAAGGTCAATATTAATAAGGCCTTGCAATAAGGTAGAATAAGTCGAATGTAAGAAGACCTAATAGAAGCTTCCGCTTCTAGAAGGATCTTCCTCTAGATGGTTCTTTTGATAGACATATTTAGTATAAATAGGAGTTGAGGGTATGATAACCCTAGCTTGGATATTATTGTAATAGAGCTCTCTTCGACTGGAGGTTTCCCCCTCGAAGAGGCCCGTGAACATTGCTCTCAGAATCAAAGTGCTCTTTCTGGTGTTATTTTGATATCATTTCAATGTTATTGTGGTGTTGTTATAGTTATATTGTTGTTTATCTTCCATTTCTAGCATTTTATTTCTGTTCTGCAAACTTTTTATATCTGGAATATTACAGTTTTTGTCAAACAATTTGTTGTCTTGCCTTCCAACTTGCGTTGGGGTTTGGTTATAGAGTTTTTTATAGCAAAAAATGACTTAAATGTAGCAATAATGGATATACAACAAGAATGCAAAGAGATACCACAAGGAAATAGCCACAATACTTTAGATCTACATTTTATTTAAATATATAGTTGACCTCATTACAAGAGATGATCAGATCTGAAATAGAGATGGAAGAATAATGTCTGTGGTTGAGAATAGCTCCAAGATATAATGAAAATAGTGAGAGATAGTCTCTCTTGAACTCCAAACAACAACATGCAAGATCAAAAAGATCAATTTATTTCCTTTCTGTCTTCTGGGTGGCTGTTATGGTTGAGTTGCACCCCTCTCTAGCTGGAAATCCTCCTAGGAAATTTGGACCTACTTGTTCTGGCCTCCAAACTCTTGAAAAATGTTGCAAATATATAGATCTGGGGATGATAATCTCATAAGAAGAGATTCCTCAGTTGTAGTTGTAGATCCGACCCTTCAACTCTCTGTAACTCCAAGAACAAGTGTGCCCTCCTTCAGGAATTCGCCCAAATTCAATAATAAATAAATATGCAATGATAAACCATCCAAGAATGATGAGAAAAGGCACCCTAGTGATGACAAACACTTATGCAATGAGATCTACTTCGGATACAAAGTCCTCTTAGCCCAACAAACTCTTCTCTTCTAGGAAATGCGCCCTAGTTCTGCAGAAAACCCCAAAATCTCACCCTTGCTTCCGCAAATCATTGCTACAAATTGATTTGAAACTGGTAGAATGGTGAGGGTGGAATCTTTCACCACCTTGTCCAATCTTGGATTAGGAACAGAGGAATATTTCACCTCCTTGCTGATCTCTAGGGTTTGTTTACTCAAAACCCTCAAAACGTCTAAGTTGTAGAGCTCAAAGATGCAAGTGAGAAATAACAAGAATAACTTGAGCAATTCGCCCTCCTTCCTTTTATCCCACCTTCTAATTCTCACTTAAATTATCATTTTGGCTTTCTAAGGTTCTTTTCTCCAATTATTTCATAAAGACACTTTACCTTTTTCTTTTTAATCTTTGTCACCTTTTGACAATAACTTTAATTATTCGGCGACACCCTTTTTGACCCTTTTAGTCCCTTTTTCTTAATGAGACTATAGCCTAGGGGGAACAATTAGGATACTAAGTCCTCGATCATCAATATCATATGGAAGGAGACATTCTAGTCTCCCCTGATTGAAATTACTTGCCCACAAGCAATTCCAAACATGGATGCTGCAAAATCTGTTCACCCTCCCAAGTGGCGTCCTCTATTGGAAAACTTTTCCATTTGATCAAATATTCTTTGATGCTCCTGTTTCTTAGATTTTTCTCCCTCATATCCAATATCCCCTCTGGTATAAAAACCAGTTGGCCTTCCTCATCAACAGGTGGAAATTCTTCATTAGTAGTAACATGTTGTCCCACTACTTTCTTTAGACATGACACATGGAAGACAATATGAATCTTTCTCCCTGGTGGTAGCTCTAGCTCATATGCAACTGCTCCCACCTTTCTGCTCACCCTGTATGGCCCATAAAAATGAGTTTTGAGCTTCTTAGCGCCACTCCTTTTGATGGATGCTCGCCTGTATGGTTGGAGCCTTAGATAGACTAAGTCACCTACCTCAAAACTGTGCTCCACTCTATGTTTTCCTGCATAAAATTTCTGTTGGTTTTGGGCTCTTTGCATATGATCTTTGAGCTCCATGAGTATGTCTTGACTTTACTATATCCAGTCCTTAGCCACATGGGCTCTACTATCCCAAAATCAATCTCCATGAAGGTGAGCAAATCATAGCCATATAGTGCTTTAGAAGGAGACATACCGATGGACATGTGGTGAGTGGTGTTGTAACAATACTCACTCAAGTGAAACCACTTGAACCATGCTGTTGTTGTCCTGCCACATAATATCTAAGGTATCCTTATACGCGTTTTTTGACTATTTTAGTTTGACCATCTGTTTGTCGATGATAGCTAGTGATAGGGGTCAATTCTGTCCCAACAAGCCGAAATAGTTCCTGCCAGAAAGTGCTCATGAAGTTATTGTCCCTGTCACTCACAATAGTCTTGGGTAGCTCATGTAATATGAAAATATCCTTGAAAAATAAGTTTTCTATTTGTGATGCACTATGCTCCATGGATATGCCAAAAAAATGAGCAAATTTTGTCAAATGATCTACCAACACAAAAATGCCACCCTTCCCCTGTGTCGTGGGCAATATTGTAATAAAATCCATAGATATGCTTTCCCATTTATGCTCTGGAATGTGAAGAGGATATAATAAACATGTTGGGTGCATGTGTTCATCCTTGTTTTGCTAACATGTTACACACTCCCTGATGTGGCACATAACGTCCTCCTTGAGGCCCCTCCAAGCGAATCTTTCTCTAATATGTATGTAATCCTTGAGGAACCCCTGATGCCTTGCTAGTGGTGAGTTATGATATGCTTGCAACACCTTTTCCTTAATTTGGATTCAGGGACCAAATAGATCACCACTTTATAGTATATGATATCATTCACAAGCTTGTACCTGTCATCCTAGACTTAGCCATCCATCAATTCACATTCAAACTTGTTTTTTGAGTATTCCACCAATAGGTGCGATTTCCATTAAATTGATATCTCCAACATGGAATACGATGAGGGTCTTCTAGATAACACATCCACTACTACATTGTTTTTCCCTTTAATAAATTTTATGTCAAAGTCATAGGCTTGGATTTTATTCACCCATTTATGTTGCCTCTCACTAGGATCCTCCTGCTCAAGAAAGTATTTGAGGCTGTTATGATCAGTTCTGACTACAAACTTTGCTCCCACCAAGTATTGTCTGAATTTGGCTAGTGCATGCATGATGACTAGCATCTCCTTATCTTATATGGTGTATAATAACTTAGGCCCTCTTAATTTTCTTCTCTCAAAAGCAATAGGATGCATGTTTTGCATGAGTACAACCCCAACTCCTTCCCCTGATGCGTCACACTCTAATAGGTATGGATGGGAGAAATATGGTAAGGTTAGGACTGGACAAGTGCTCATGACCTTCTTCATTTTATCAAAAGTCATTTGTGCTTCATCACTCCACTTGAAAGCACCCTTTTTGGTCAAATCAGTGAGTGGTGTGCATAGTTGTGAAAAACCTTTAACAAACCTCCTATAGTAGGTGCAAATATCAAGGAACCCACATAACTATGTGATGTTCCTAGGCGTTGGCCAATCCAAAATGGTTTGTATATTTTTCTGATGAACTTGTACTCCTTTTTCTCCAATGATATGCCCCAAATATAGTACCTTTGTCATTTTGAACTTGCATTTATATTCCTTAGCATATAATGACTGCTCCTCCATGATGTTGAAAATCTGATCCAGATGTTTTAAGTGATCTTTCCAAATTTTGCTATAGATTAGCAAGTCATTGAAGAAAACCAAAAGATACTTCCTCAATTATTTATTGAATATATGATTCATACATGATTGGAAGGTGGCCGGTGCATTGGTTAGCCCAAAAGGCATAATTAAAAATTCATAATGCCCATAGTGACACTTGAAAGTTGTCTTGTGTATATCTTGCTCCCTCATTTCAATTTGATGGTGTCCTGAGCATAGATCATTTTTTTGTGAAATAGACTGCACCATGAAGCTCATCCAATATCTCATCTATCCTTGGAATGGGGTACCTATTTTTTATTGTCTTTTTATTTAAGGCTTTGTAATCAATACACATGTGTATTGTTCCATTCTTCTTTTTTACCAACACAACAGAAGATGCAAATGGGCTTGAGCTTGGCCTAATATGCCCCATGTCCAAAATTTCTTTGATGGTTGTTAGTCCCTAAGCATATTGACACCTTCCTGTTCTTAAAATTTAGCTTCTTTATATCAAAACCTGTCCTGAGCCTTTTTTTCTTTTATTTGCTTACACCTTTTAAACATTTTACCCCTCATTTTGTTGCGACTTGTTTTTCTTTAATTGTTTTTCATTTGCTTCTTATAGGATAGTTTTGAAACTCTACATGGAAGAGATGTGTCACATCAGTTATGCTATTCTTAAGCACATTTTTTCCAAAGCTAAAGGAATGAAAAAGACGTTACAAGAATGTTTCCATTCTTGTAGCCCACGAGGAAATCATTGTTTTAAGTGGATTTCAAACTAGAGATCGTGCCAACTGTACTGAAATCGTGTAGAAGATCATGCAAACGGTTATGGTTTTATATCATGTCATATCTAAATCATTTTACAACACCTATGCATCATTAAATGAAAACGAGTTCAAAACTGTTCGTGTGATAATCATACCCAAGTATCGGGCCACGGATCAGTTCATGCAAAAGTACGATTATTTCTTTTTTGAAATTTCTAAAAATTAAGGGGGGCTTCCTCTTGGAAGGAAGTTGGGGTTTAGTTTTTGTGGTGTTGAAGGAACATATTTTTATGAATTGTAATACGAAGGAACTGCAACATTTTACACTCAATGATCAATTTTTTTGATAATTAATGACTATTCTCTTTCATGTTTTATATTTCTTCTATGTTACTTAAATGCATTTGAAATTTTTGCAAAGCATTCAGTTTATCCTGTTCTATGTTGAATGTCAGTGAAGATTTTGTTGTTTAAATCACTTGTTATAAGATTTGTGTTTCAATATTTCTTTCTTGTTTCTAAATATTATTTGGAATAAAAAAGTCTTCTTTTGTAAATGAACAGATTGTGAAACTTGCAGCTTCTCTTTTCCTCTGTTTTGTCTCTATTTACCTAGTTGATCATAATGATGCCATTGACTAAGTTGATGTTGTGGAAACCTGATTTTTAACAAGATCTTATGTTGTCCAACTTATCCACTGTCTGATCCACAAACCAACCTATAAACTCAACTCAATCTACAAGAATAAACCATTGCAATTAATAAGATGTGCTAGGCATGCCCTCCCAACAGTCAGAGAGAATATTCTAGCGCCAATGATGGCTTTCTCAATTTCATCATTGAATTTCTTTGGGTGCCTGTATGGTGTGGTAATGACAGGTTTGGCACCTTCCTCTATTTCTATAATGTTTTCAAAGCCTCTATCTGGTGGTTGTCCTAGGGGAATCTATCCAAAAACCCTCTCATGCTTGTCAATTATCCTTTGTATGTCTAGTGAGTAGTGTTGGCGCTTATCTTGAGTGTTTTGGCTGACAAATATACATTATGCTACATATGACATGTCCCCATGCCTAAAAAAAATCTCCACACACTTTGTTGAAACCACCCCCTGTTCATTCTCTGTCATTCCCTTCAAGGTTAGCCTTTTTCCTTCTTCTAAATTGAAGGAAATCTCCATGGTCTTGTAGTTGGTAGTGATGGGTCCCAAGGTGATAAGCCACTGAACTCCCAATATTACATTAGTGTCTGGAAGATCCATCACATAGAAATCCTGAGTTAAGTTGTGCCTACGCAAAGTGAGGCTCATCAGGGGAATATACCTGTCACATGGCATGGTGTGCCCTCCCGCTACCTCCAACAAAATCCCTCAAACTCTACAGTGGGTAGATGTCTCATGTTCACTAAAACAACATCAATGAAACTATGGGAAGCCCCACCATAAATAAGCACTGTGACCCTTTTTCCTTGAGGTACTAAACTTTTTCACCCCACTGATGGATGCTATCAAAACCTTCTTAATCCCTGCATGCTTGCACATTGTCTCTTCCTCTTCTTCCTCTTGTCTGTAATCCTCTTATGCTTGGGTCACTTCCATGTTTTGAATATTTCCAACCTCATCTTCCTCCTCACTATCTGAAAGAACTTCTATATAGTGAATCTTTCCCTTTCCCATGCATCTATGCGTTAGCTCCCAAGGTTCCTTACAAGTATAACATAGTTGCTTCCTTCTCAACTCTCGCTTTGTGGCTTCATCAAGTCTCCCCTTAACTTTGTCCACAATTCTTTAATCTCTTCCTCTTCAAGAAAGAGGTGGGCTTGAAGCAAACTTGTTCTTTGAAGTGTCTCCCTCCAAATCTCTGGTCCTAAAAATTGCATCCTGAAGGTTGGTAGGATTAAAAGCCTTGACCCATCTGTGTAAAG
Organism: Picea engelmannii; assembly: GCA_009831015.1. Taxonomy (NCBI): domain Eukaryota; kingdom Viridiplantae; phylum Streptophyta; class Pinopsida; order Pinales; family Pinaceae; genus Picea; species Picea engelmannii. Next base: position 394,701 of record ML778540.1, on the reverse strand, counting down.
GCTTAGTTATCCCCTAAAAAAAAAACATCATCATACTAGACTCTGACACATATGGAACCATCACCACTAGCCTATGAAACTCCTCTATGAATGCTGCAGATGATCCTATTTGTCTAAGTTGTGTGAGCTCATGGAAATGATGTTCTGGGTCACCTTTATCAAACATGTCCATGAGTCTCTGTGTGAAGTTTGCATATGAGGTAATGTGCTCATGTCCTAAGGTCATCATCCCATGGTACCACCACTCATGGGCCTTGCCTTCTAATTTGATGGCATCCAACTCTGTCATGGGGTTAAGCTACCGATAAACATCCAATTTCTGTACCCATGCTTTCGCTGAAGATTTGGTTGCCCCTTCAAAGGAAGGAATCTCCATTTTTACTGCTTTGCACCGTAGATCACTGTTACCTCTATGAGAATCTCTAGGCCTTCCTCTATATTTGATTCCACAATATTATGCCAATGTAACATGCCTCCTGAATCCTACACTCAATGTTGCGTACTCCCTCTCATACTCCTCAAAGTTGTCTTCCACTTCTATTCATCCCAGAATATGGGCCTCCTGCTGCTGTGTGTCAAGGAACTTAGGCATGTAAGGCCTGGGCATGACCCTACTACTCCCTGGCACCCCGTTATTTGCACCACCAAATAAGATTTGCACTTCAGTATGGGCCCTGTGACTAGAATCATAGTGAGACCTCTCTCCTCCATGAGATCCACTAGCCCCATTGTTTCCTCCATAATTTTGTGGTTCCCTTCCATGTACCATTTGCTCGAGTAGTTGTGAAATCTTTTTCTGACCCGCGTTCACTGAATCAATCAATTCCCCTTGTCCTTGTTCAAAAGCTGTCAAAGATGTATTGAGATCATCCTATCCTCTAGATAAGTGCTCATGTGTCTCTTGTAGGTGATGTTTTAAGTTAAATTGTGTCCTATCAATGGAGTGATTCATTTCCTGAACCATTTTCGCCCAAACTTCCTTATCATTACCATCTCCTATTTCCTATCTCCCCCCCATGCTTCCTTCTAACTCTTCTCCCTCCGATGTCTCTGGTAAAGGCTGTCCTCCTCGAATCCTCCTTCTAGTCACCAATTTAACCACAAGATTGCAAGGATCCTTGCTCTGATACCACTTTAAAATTCCCAAGTAGATTTACCAGGAATTTTGTGGATTATTGTTTTTCTAAGTGTGGGTTTTTGTCAAACAGTTTGTTGTGTTGCCTTCCAACTTGCGTTGGGGTTTGGTTATAGAGTTTTTTATAGAAAACAATGATTGAAATGTAGCAATAATGGATATAAAACAAGAATGCCAAGAGATAACAGAAGGAAATAGCCACAATACTTCAGATTTGCATTTTGTTTAAATATATAGCTGACCTCATTACAAAAGATGACCAGATCTAGAATAGAGATGGAAGAATAATGTGTGTGGCTAAGAATAGGTCCAATATACAATGAAAATAATGAGAGATAGGCTCTCCTGAATTCCCAACAACAACATGCAAGATCATAAAGATCAATTTGTTTCCCTTCCATCTTTTGGGTGGTTGTTTTGGCTGAGTTGCACCCCTCTCTGGCTGGAAGTCCTCCTAGGCAATTCGACCCTGCTTGTTCTGGCTTCCGAACTTCTGAAAAATGATGCAAATCTATATATTTGGGGATGATAATCTCATAATAATATATTCCTCAGTTGTAGCTATAGATATGACCCTTCAACTCTCTATGACTCCAAGAACAAGTGTGCCCTCCTTCAGGAATTTGCCCAACTTTAGTAATAAATAAATATTCAATGATAAACCATCCAATACTGATGAGAAAAGGTGCCCTAGTGATGGAAAACACTTTTGAAATGATATCTACTCCAGATCCAAGGTTCTCTAAGCCCAACAAACTCTTCTCTCCTAGGCACTACACCCCAGTTCTGCAGAAAACCCCAAAACTACGTCGTTGCTTCCACAAATCATTGCTACAAACTGATTTGAAACTGGTAGAATGGTGAGGTTGGAATATTTCACCACCTTGGCCAATCTTGGATCAGGAACATAGGAATCTTTCAGCTCCTTGCTGAGCTCTAGGGTTTGTTTACTCAAAACCCTCAAAACGTGTAAGTTGTAAAGCTCAAAGATGCAAGTGAGAAATGACAAGAATAACTTGAGCAATTCGCCCTCCTTCCTTTTATCCCACCTTCTAATTCTCACTTAAATTATCATTTTGTCTTCCCTAAGGTTCTTTTCTCCAATTATTTCATAAAGACACTTTACCTTTTTCTTTTTAATCTTTGTCACCTTTTGACAATAACTTTAATTATTCAGTGACACCCTTTTTGACCCTCTTAGTCCCCTTTTTCTTAATGAGACTATATCCTAGGGGGAACAACTAGGATAGTAAGTACCCCATGGTCAATATCATATGGAATGGGACATTACAATATATAACAGGTGATAAAAACCAAGTAACCAAAATGATTGAGAAAACATGTAAATATTAAATTATTTTCTCAATTTTGAGAAAATGAATTTTAAAATAAAGTTTAAATTATTTTGTCAATTTTGAGAAATTAAATTTTAAAATAATATTTCTAATTAAATAATCAATGGAATGTGAGATAAATATTAACTAAATGGGAATGATGTAAATGACTGACATTAAGAACTTGAAGGCCGACAAGGCTGTCAATGTCTTGAGGCAGATATTTGAGCTTGTTCATGTGGACGTCCATGTCTTGAGGCAAATATTTGAGCTTGTTCATGTGGATGTCGAGAACACGCAGAGACATCATGGGGAAAATGGAAATGGGGAAATAAAAAAGCTTGTTTAAATGAACATGGAACTTCCAAAGGTCAAACAATTTAATCTCCAATGTTTCGGGCAACCACTATAACTGGTTGAAATCAACAATCAACTCTTTCAATGAACTGATGAATTTTTTTTGTAATGCGTCAAGACGTAAAATGATGAAAATTATCAATACATGAAGAATTCATGCCCTCGAAAATAATTCAAGGTTGGAATAAGATTTTTACCGAAAATTTGTAATGCTTTCTAGAAATTCCACAAACATGTTTCCAAAAATACTGAGGACTTTGAGCTTCAATAACTATCTCATGTAATGTGGCAGAGACATGAGCTGGTTGGAATGGACGCCCATATTTCTCAAATTCACCAGACTTATCACAGATTGTGTAGAGCCTCCTCTCTTATATCGGGGGTTCAGAGTTTTAACAATAAATTTGTTATCTAAATTATGCTTGTATATTCATCAATTAAATCTAATATCATGTTTCTGGTTCTAATTTCAAGTTCTGTTCTAATATATAAACAATTAAATCTCAGGTTATAGGTATGCATTTTTAACTTAAAATTTACATAAAAACAACTATAAGTAAAATGAGTGAAATACTCATTGAAGAGAAGTTTTCCCTTTTCAGTTTGTCCCTTTCTTTGCCTGCTGATCACTTGTCTTGATAACTGGCCTGAAACCGAATCCTCCCAGCCAACTAGGAACATAGCCTCTCTGGTTCCCTAGCTCCAGTAAATTAGATTTTCTGGCCCCCGAGATCGAAATCTCAACAACTCCAGTCCACTAGTAAAAACCCCTAAAGAAATGTTGCATCATTTCTCCTCTTCCTCATTTCTCCTTCTCCTCTCCAAATAAAATCCTCTCCTTCTCCAAGTCCAACCCCCTCTTCCTTATCCTCCTCTCTCGAATCCTTCCCCCCCATTAATTTACCATTTGCCTTATCTTTTGTCATTAATTCTTTACCTACCTTAATACATTAAATAAATCCCCTCCCCTTTTATTTTTTGTTACATTACTTAGTTCAAATAATAAATCATTATTTCAATAATTAATTTACTTAGATAGATTGATCATTAAATAAATTTACTTTCAGTACATTAATGATTTAATTTACCTTAATTAATTATGATCATTAATTAATCTAATTGGGATGTTACATACACTCACCCTTCAAGAAACTTCGTCCCGAAGTTATAGTTATTTACAATACAAGGGTAATAATACATGATTCATACGTCAAAATCAAATAAACAACATCATTAATTTAAAACACTCATACATACTAGTGTAAATGCGCAAGGCATGTATGCGTAGCTAACACATACAGAACTCACGCGTGTACTAATGGAAATATTTAACATATCTAATGCAATTAATATTCATAAGAATAAATCAACCGTTTACAATATTAGCATAATCCTTTAATTACAATAATTTAGTATAAAGCAACATTTATCTAGATAATTGTAATTTAGTTAAGCAAATTTAAAAATAAAAATAAAAATAAAATCAAGAGAAAATCAAGCAATTATGCTATAAGATTAAAACTCCACACACTCTCAACTACGTCTAATGATCCTATCTCCCTAACCTACGTCCATATTCCATCCTTATCCTTCCTCTGTTGGACTATCCTAGAGCGTCAAGTATATTGATCTAACTCCATATAGAACACGTAAACTGTAATATTCCAGATATAAACTAACATAAGCGGAAGTGTTGACAACCTTGACCAAGCTTCCCCAATGGGAAGCTGGAAATCATCATCACACGTCTAGGGGAGCGTAATCTAACACTGTCCTCCCATGACTCCAGGTTTTAGAGGATACACAGTGGGAAATGTCTCCACTCTTCTTGATAGAACTAGGGTCAACACCCTATCATGGACCATACAATGGAATTGTGTTGCTGGGATTTAGTCATTGTATTTACTCAGTTTCAGGCAGTCTCGCTATTTGAAAACTTGCACTTTCCCACACATTATAGCAATGCATTTTAACCAATATAATTTAACATGCAAAGATTCAAACCATATTATTTCTCGGTCAATGTTCATGACATCAACCGTTTATTACCATTCTCCCTTGGCTATTTCATAGCCCATTAATTTGCAGATTAGTTTATAACACAAACTCATACACATCCATACAATATTATCATGTAAATGCATTTAATCATATCATTAACTTGGTATCCATGCACCAACAACTTTTAATTTCAAAATTTTCAAGCTAGAATTAGGTTGCATAATATCCATCATAATTCAAATAAGGATAAACATTCATAATATTGACATTCACATAGGTCCATATGTCTAAAATTTTAAGTGTATAATTAATAGTGTTCCACAATTAATAAGCAAATAAGATATGATTAGGCCATAAGTAATTCTAGTTGTCTAAGTCAAAATGTGGCATTACATACACCCAACCTTCGGGAAACATAGTCTCGAGGTGGTCAAAAAAGTGAGAGGTGATTTTGTCGTAAGGTCTCTGCATCTTCCCAAGTAGCAGATCTTGGGCTATAATTATCCCACTGGACCTTAACTTGGTTTACCAAATGATTCATGAGATGTCGGACCCTACGGTCCAATATGCGTAATGGTTCGACCATGATGGTTCTCGCGTCCGAGACCTGCAATTCCTTCCAATTTAGTTTGTGAGATTCATCCACAATATAATGATGTAGAACATATACATGAAAAACATTATGAGTTTTATGCAAGTGGGATGGCAGTACGAGGCGATAGGCAATGGGTCCAATTCTCTCTTGGATTTTAAACAGTCCTATAAATCGAGGCAACAACTATGTTCCTTTTCCAAACCAAATGGTACTCTTGTTAGGCCCGATATGAATGAAAACCTGATCTCCAACTTTGTAACTTCGATTAATCCTATGTGCAACAACATAACTTTTCTGTCTATCCTATGCCTCCTTTAATAATTGTCTAATCTGAATCACCTATTCCTCCATCTCTTGAATCATTTCCAACCCTACTATCACTCGGTCTTCTAACCTTTCCCAACTCAATGGTGTCGTACATGGCCTTCTATACAGAGCTTCATAGGGTGACATTCCAATTGAGATGTGGAAGCTGTTATTGTAGGTGAACTTTACCAAAGGTAGGTACTTCTCCCAATGGGTTTGATTGTGCATAACATACATCCTAAGCACGCCTTCCCCAACCTGATTTACTCTTTCAGTTTTCCCATCCATGTCAGGGTGATATGTTGTGCTTAAGTTCAACTCAGTCCCTAATGATGACTGCAAATTTGTCCAAAATCTAGAGGTAAATCGAGAGTCCCTATCCGAAATGATCTTCTTGGGTAACCCATGCAGACGAATGACCTCACTTATAAAAATGTGTGCCACATCAGTGACATCATAAATGTCTCTGACTGGAATAAAATGAGCACTCTTGGTCAACTTATCGACTATAAAAAGAATGGCATTGTGCCTCAGTGACGTGAGTGGAAATCCCACAACGAAATCCATAGAGATGACTTTGCACTTGGACATAGGAACATCATGTGGTTGTAGGAGACCTGTCGGGTGGTGATGATCAACCTTCACTTGCTAGCACTCAAGGAACTTGGAAATGAAATGGACTACATCACGCTTCATTCCTACCCAGAAGAAAAGATTCTTCATGTTCGCGTACATTTTATTCACACTCAGATGCACATAATAAAGTGCTCTATGGGCTTCCTTGAGTATGATGCTTTGAATATCCCCATTCTCGGGGATGCATATCCTTCCCTGATATCTTAACAATCCATCTACTTGAAGGCTATATCCTTCATACTTTGGCTCTAACTGCCTCCCACTCTGGAGGAATGAAGTAACATTTAAATACCAACTATCTCCAAGAAGTTGCCCCGACACTCGCTCCCTCAGATTAACTTTTAAGGGCACCAAGGAAAATATAGGTGGTATCCTGCTAAGGGCATCTGCGACCACATTCTCCTTTACCTTGATGTATGAAATTCCAAAATCGTACTCACTCATAAAATCACTCCATCACCTCTGCTTGGGATTGAGATCCCTTTGAGTGAAGAGATGCTTTAAGATTTCATGGTTTGTTTTGAGCTCAAAGCTTCACCCCACTAGATAATGCCCCCAAAGCTTTAGAGCTAGCATTACAACTATCAAATCTAAATCATGAGTAACATATAGCTCCTCATGTTGCTTCAACTTTCTTGACGCATACTCTATCACTCCCCCATCTTGCATTAACACAACCCCCAATCCTTGATTTGAGGCATCCGTGCATATTGTGAATTCCTTCTCCATATTCGATACTCATAGAATTGGTGCATTGGTTAGTAACCTCTTAAGCTTGATGAATGAAATATCACACTCATCTTTCCACTCATACATGACCCCCTTGTGCTGCAAGGTGGTGATGGGTTTTGCAATCTTCGAGAATCCTTCCACAAACCTTCAATAATAACTAGCTAGCCCCATAAAGCTTCTCACCTCATGAGCATTCCTCGACACTGGCAAATCCATTATGGCCTTCACCTTTTCCGGGTCCACCAAAATTTCTTCACCTGAAATGATATGACCTAAATAATGAATCTCTTTTTAGAAGAAAGAGAACTTTAACAACTTTCCATACAAAATTTTCTCTCTAAGGCATGACAACACCACTCGCAAGTGTTCCTCATGTTCTCTTTCATTCTTGGAATAGATAAGGATATCGTCAAGAAGCACCTGTACAAATCGATCTAAGTACTTTCATAATACACCATTCACGAGGCTCATGAATACTGTTGGTGCATTGGTCAAACCAAAAGGAACTACAATGAACTCGTAATGCCCAAACTGAGTTCGAAAGGAATTTTTTGGAATATTGCCTTCCTTAATCCTTAACTGGTGATACCCTGACCACAGATCGATTTTTGAGAAAAATGCTACTCCTTTCATCTGATCAAAGAGATCATATATTCATGGGATTGGGTACCTATTCTTCACTATAACATGGTTCAAGTCCCTGTAATCTATACACAGTTGTAAGGAACTGCCCTTCTTCTTGACAAAATTTACTAGAGCACTCCAAGGTGAGACACTGGACCTTATTAGCCCCAAGTCAAGTAGTTCCTTCAACTACATCTGCATCTCACAAAGTTTTGGCACCGTCATCCCATACAATGTCTTGGAAATTGGCTACACACTAGGTTTTAGCTCAATGGTAAAATGAAGCTCCCTCTTAGGAGGAAACCATGACAACTCTTTTGGAAAAACATCCTTAAATTCCAAAAAAAATGGATATTGAGTTATAGAGGGTTCCTTCCCTTCACTAACTACTTCCACTACAAATAATTGACAACCTTGCCTCATGCAAAGTTTAACCTTCATTATTGAGATAAAGTGTAGATACACCTTCATCCATATACCATGGATATCTACTGTCCTTCCTTCATCATCTACGCAAAGCACCCTCTTTGTGAAACAATCTACAATATCTCGATGGGCTTCTAACCATTCCATCCCAATTCTTAGATCATACGTCCATAGGGAAGTGATGTACACCTTCAACATAGTAGTACACACTCCCAGGTCTACATGACAATTATCGATGCTAGGTCCTACCGCTTGTTTTTCACCTGAAGCCATCTCGATTTGTTTAAAGTAACCATGCTCGTAGGTTGCCAACCCACACTTTTCTAATGTACAAGGTGAAATGAAACTATCTGTAGCACTAGAATCAAATAAAATTTTAACATTGACATGGTTTAGCATACCTGATGACTCCACCACAGTGGATTGATGTTCTTCCTGACAGTTAATAATTGTTGCAAAAATCTGGTGGTGGAACACCCCGTGTTTTGAGCCCCCATATTAAATAATGTATTGTTACATTGTTGAGAGGCTAGAGTGCCCAAACTATTATTAAAAGGCCAGTATGCCTAAGAAATGTAATGTTTTGATCATTATTAATAATAAATACATCGCTGGCTGCTAGATGGACAAGGACTAGAGTTATATGGGGCTATGATTCCACAAGAGAGGGGGCTAAGGCGCTAAGTGCTTATTTATTTTATATTACCCATTTTGTGTGTAATGGGGGGGGAGGGGGGAATTAGTTACGTGAGCTCTTGGGGGAATACCAAGAGGTTGTTGATCCCCACGAATTACAAAAACCCGTCCCTTGTTTGTGGGAGGGGTTGGTTGTTTGGTTGGTGGGTTCGTTTTTTCTCCCATTGAAAAATACTCTCTTTCACGTTCCCCTTTATGAAGGTGTTTCTCATCACCTCACACATTCATTCACCCATTATGTTCACTATTCATCCTCTCTCATGGAGTCTCCACTCCGTCCATCCATTCATTCACTCATCTTTCCTCACTTTGGTGTCTTGGCTTGGGAAAGGAATACAAACTACTGAAGAGAAACCATGGTTTTGTTGGCTATAGAGATTGTTGGTGTAGTCCAACCATGATCTGAGGCCTTCATGTCTGAGATGCTTGGCCTGTGACCAACTTTGATCACAACTGCGAGTCCTGAGAGTCCCAACATGGATATTCTGGACCAGATGCACTGGAGCCTTGAATGGAGAGGGTCTGCCTGAGGGACTGTTTAATATACCTCAAAAAACTATCTGAAATAAATAAATTTGTTTGTATAAGTATCCTTGAATAGTTCTAGATTCAAGCAAGTAAGCTTTATGTTATACGGCTTGAGTCTGAAAGTTTGCAAGAGTCCTTACTGTCGTCGACTATCATTATCATTCAACTTAAAGTTTTCTGATCGACGATAAGTGTTTACTCCTCATTCAATGTTTATTTCAATTCTTGTAAATTATAATTACCTTCATATCTGTTTGTACCTATGACCATTACCACAATATTAACAACACAAATGACTTTGGGACTTTATGGCCAAATCCTTATGCGTTAGACCCTACAAATAACCCATTACCATATGTTTACAATACAAACGACTTTGGGGGTTGATGGCCTAGGCCTCATGCGTTAGTCCATACACATAATCACACGATGAAAACGACCAAACAGACTTAGGTAAAAGTAGAGTATTAGTCTATACTCCTCTGCAAAAAGTTTAAATATAAACAGACCCCTATAGTTTTCTTTTTTAAAATATCCGTATACAGGATAGTGGTTAGGTAAGGCCTTCCAGTTAAACTCAGAGTACGAAATATTTCATAATCCTCCAATCATAATCAAATTCACCTGCACCATTGGATTACAAGTACTGGGTCTCGTGCTTATTCCATATGCCCACTGGCTGTGACCACGGGCCTAATCAAAATGTCTTTCACATTTCGGCATTTCGGCAAGTTGCAATCCCCGAAATGGAGCCAGATCAACGGTCCACAAAACTTCATAATCTGATCCCTTCTTTTCTTAATCGAACAACTGACGGGATTTCAGAGTTTTTGCCTTTCGAGTTTTCGAGACTTACAATAGTCCCTTTCGGCATTTCAGAGTCCTTGACATGCTCTGATCTTTCACATTTCGCGACTTCATCATTCTTGTTGTGAGTGTCCTTGACACCTCCAACTCCCGGTATCCGAAACTCTGAAATGGAGATTAAGTCATGGTTTCCGTACTGTTGATTAAGGGTAACCCGTTTTATGATGGAAATTTCTATTGTTGGAAGTAAAACACCGTATGGGATGTTCATTTGTTTCAATTCCGAACGAGATATGTAATACATTTTTTAAAAGAATTACAGGGTTTCCCTTCCGCCTACTTGTAATGGCATATTGGTTATTTTATTGGTTTAATATACTAGCGCCATATTGGCTACTTCCTCGAAAGGATTGTGAAAGAGGAAAAAATACTCGGCTATTGCCGACTATAAGTGTATATTGTTTATAGTTGACTCCAGATCGCATGATGGTATATGAATTCAATTTTCACTCACTGTACTTGTGTTAAAGACTTTCCTTTTGAACTTTTAGGTGATTGTGTTGTTATTTACACAGTTAGGAATTTACTGAGGGGTATGTTTTAATTTTCAGGATGTCCCTTCTTCCTTTGGCCTTCACGCCTCTTGTGATTAGTTCTGGTAGTTAAACTGTGTTAAATCGATGCACTCCAATAATTTTTCCAACATTTCAACCTATAATGTTTCATTAAACACTGATTGATATAAAGATGTGTAAATGTTGTAGATGGTCTATAATAATAATTATTGGTATTCGTAAGGTCACTTCCGTACTTTATGTCAGAGATTAATCATTTCACCGCCTTATGACGATGGATCGATGGTCGTATTGACCCTTCAAGACGTGAGGGTTCACTATTAAGCGATGGCCACCTTAGCCTTTGCAGGCCACCAAATACCATCACCACCCTGGTTTAATTTTTCCTAAGGTCGAAGGGGCAAGTTTTGTTCCTATAAATACTTGAATCATATTGTAATCCACATACAGAGGGTGAGACAAGAGCTTGAAAGCATTTTTTTTTTTTAGTTGAACTTGTTACTCTGTGTTTTATTTTACTGAGTTTGTAAAATCTGTTCATGTTTTCATTTTTCGGCATTCAGAGTTTATTGGTTCAAGTTGCATGGAGTTCTCTTGTTCTTGCAAACGTCGAAACCCGAAGTGGCCCCACAACCTAATAAAATTCGTGGTTTGGCGATTACCGTTGTATGATGTTCATGCATCAAGCATTGCCAAACGCCGAAACTCGATATTAGCTGGGCCCCACACTTTTTTTCCTGATTTCATGATTCGACGTTTGACGTTGTGCGATGTTTTGCATCAGGAGTTTGTAAACCCCGAAACCCCGAACCTCGAAACCCCGAAGTACTGGGCCCATAATCCATTTGCATTTTCGTGATTCAGGAGTTATTGTGTGTTGGTGTTTGGCATTTGTAATCGCCAAACCCTGAACCCCGAAACCCAAAGTGTTGGGCCCACAACCTTTTCGCATTTCGGGATTTGAAAAACAACGTGGTCTTTTGTTTTTTGTATTCAGCGTTTGTAATCGCTGAAACCCGATTGACCTCCATTTTTCACACTTTAAATATACATATATATATCTATACCCTATGCAGTTTTCCATTTGCATTCAATATGTAGGTAAACTCAAATCTGCATCACAATTTACTTGTGGGGTTTTCAACTACGACGCTTTAGCTTACTACAGTAGTAATCCAAACCACAATATAAATCTTCTTTAAGAATTGACTAGTCATATCCTTCCAGCTAGTATACTTTCGGGAACTAGTATTCATAACAGTAATGAGATGCAACAAAGATAATCAATTCCGAACTAGTAGAGAGACATTCTAGCAATTCCTAAGTTTGCAATAGGATGCATTCGATCTTTCGTTCTTAATATTATTTCTAACAGATACATTCTATCAAGTATGTAACCATTTAACATTCAGCCAGAGAAGGGATATAAATAACATATCTGAAATAATACGCTGAAAGACAAAGGGAACAACCACGTTCCTCCCAACCGTAGAATAGGGCAGCCAAACCACTTGCCCGATTCACCCCCTAGCCTGACCATGAATCCATGAGGGTGAACTTGGAAAAGCTTCTCTTCAACAATATCCTACAGCTCCAACAGTTTTCCCTTGCCTCACACTCAAGCAATGTTCATAACAACAAGTAAATCCAAAGTCTCCTTTCCCCGCATACTTGCAGCATCCTGCCTCCTCTCATATGCTATTTATCATTTGCCCAGGTCTTTTCCCTCCCTTGGGAACTTTCGCAGCTTTCTAAATCCCTGATTTTCAGGGGCTGCCAATGGCCAAATCACTGATTTTCCACTTGTAATAATCAGCCTAGAGGTAGTTCCAACATGTTCCCCACTCATGGAGTCATGGTCAGCTAAATTTAACATGGCTGTTCCATTTGTCCTCTTGCAATCAACATAAAATATTCTGTTTCCATACAAGTGTCATAGTCAAATAGTTAGTTGGGTCAAATCAGGTCTCTGCCCAACAGTCAAAATAATTAATTACAATTACCAAATTCGAAATTCGGAATTTCCATAGATGGCAAAAATTTTCCAAATTCGAATTTACTAAAAACGAAATAAATTTTCAGCAATTTTAAATTTCAAAAATATTTTATTTTTGGGGATGTCACAGACTACATGGAAAAGAAGGGTGGAGGTCTATTCTCTTGGGTGGTGCAGGATGGGTAGAAGAGAGCTGGGCACTTGGAATGCTGTGAGTGTTGGAGAATCCTGTGAGAGATTGAGTGCTGACTGGTTTGGGAAGCCAAGTAACACTCTGGAACCATCCTTGTGGATTCATAGCCCTGGCTTGGGGCTGACATTGCTGTTGAGACTTGGAACATCAATGTCTACGGTTGGGTGGAATGTCCTTGGTCTACAACCAATTGGCATCTTCTTTTATAAAATATAAGTGCTCTCTGTTATGGTTTCTTTGCTTATGTATTTATTTCCGTTGTGTATCAATTATTATACCTTAGATTTTACCTATAATATGCATGTTTGCTAGTTAACGTTGTGCATGGTATATCATACATGTATTTTATGTTGTGTTATGAATCTTTATCCTTGCATGTATGTATTTCATGCTTCTTTATTAATTAAGTATTATAAGAGTTTCCAAAGTAGCCAAGAGATGCGTTCTTGGTGTGGCATGCCTTATGGTGGGAGGCTAGGTATGTTACATTTTGGTAACAGAGAAGAAATGTAGTGGCATTTCCTAGCTTGTGGGTGGCTAGGGACATTACAAATTGGTATCCGAGCTCATGGTTCCAATACTAAGCCTGGATGGGCCATGTAAATTGAGATTGGAGAAAAACTTTCACAAAAAAATTGAGCTGCAGAGTGCCAGAAGGCGTCGAGAGCGCACCTTAATAATGTTTGAAATCTCAAGAGGTGTAGCGGTTTGGGAAGTCGCGATGGCCGTAGGATCTATTTAGGAAGGATCTGAATCCCTCACAACCATAAGATCTGGGAAAAGGGTGAGAAGGTTAAATACTCAAGTCCTTCGGACTTCGTTGCTTTGACAGTTTTAAGTTCCTTGTCATAAAATAATCTTGAAGCCCCAAAGCTCTGAAGTCCCATAGTGAATCTACATCGTAGATCATGGGGAGGAGTACCTGAACATTGGATTTTTCCAAGGATAGGTTTGGGCTGTTGGATCAAGCATGGATCAGGAGGCAAAGAAAAGTGGAGAAGATCAGACTCCAACCATCCGATCTGCGTATGAGCAAGTGTGAGCTGTAGATCTCCCAACAGTTCAAAGATTCGACACTCTGGGAGAAGCGAGCCCTTAAGTTGCCAGGAAGAAAGTCTCCCGAAGTCCCGAAATCTGGACTAAATCTGGATCCTCCATGTTCAGGTACATGTGTCTGAAGATTAGCAAGGGTCATAATTTTGACGTTCGACAATCCGAGGTTATGGTGGTGCTTAGCAGTAGAAACCTCTGAAGTCCTGAACCCCCATAGTAAATCCAGACCGTTCATGTTGAGGACACGTGTCTGCAGATCAGTCGATTTGGGAGTTCGACGTTCGGGGGATTTGTGGTGCAGTGGGGAGTAGTCTCCCAAAGTTTCGAAGTCCCAAAGGCATGAGGCACTGGGGTGACGTGGCCTAATGATGTCACCTAGGGTGACATGAACACACTTGGAGCTTTCCACGTGTCACCGTGTTTCGTGTTTTCCAAAGACCGCTCGTTCCAGTTAGTATATGACACGTGTCATCGTCAGATAGGGCCATGTGTCTGTACCTTATTTTCTGCCACATGGCGGTAGATCCTGTAGTTTGGAGACTTGGAACTCCAGAGGGTTCAAGGTATAAGCAGTGGGGTCAAGGACTCCCAAAGGCTGGAGTCTATCTTAGGCCTCAATCGATTCTCAACCAAATGATCTCCGATATAGTGTTTTTAACACAGAAAAGTGCCAGGAAGGATTTGGCCCACGGTGTTAAGCTGTGGTCACTTGGGAAAGTGGTTTGAAGGAAGCGCCTGTGCAAAATTGATTTCTATATCAGTTCAGGGATAACATGGAAGTGTTATTCATATAAATTCTTCACGAGTTGAAAGGATCTGTAGTATTATTAACAATTTTTCTTCTCATATGCTTATTTCTGACAAAATGGTCACTTGCACATTTTGCAGAATTAAGGGATTTACACACATCAACTCAGAATGTGTATTGAAGATATGTAAGAAGGTGAGGGAGCCTCCAACCACGATAAAAAGGCTAAATGTCAGAATACTAGAATTGGAAAATCAGAGACAAAATCCAACAGATGCAAGGGTCGAGGGTAGAAAGAAACATTGCTAGAAACTGTGAAGAGCCTGAAAATAGAAGTATAGAGCTACAAGGCAGACAATGAGAGGTTGATGAGAGAGAAAAGTGAGATAAATGCTCGAGTGTTGCAGAGCTTAAATTAGTTACAAAGTCAAGTGAAGAATGGCTCAAAGCATGAGGAAGAAGGCATGTGTCATGAAAGAAGAGATGATCGTGGAAGAGTTGGTTATTCCAGAAGCGCTAGTAGATCTCAGAGACACCACTCACCTCCTTACTCAGTAAGAAGGTTTTTTGTATCTGATTATTCCTTAAGTAGTCCAAAGATGTCTCCTGTTAGGCACGGAAGAAGGAGACATGAGGTGGACAGTTTGCAAGGAGAGTTGAGGAAGCTCAAGCCACCATCCTTTGATGGTGAAAGAGAAAGGGAAGATGATGATGAAGCATGGTTTCTTGGACTCGAGAGATATTTCCAATTGCACAAATATTCATCAAATCTGGAAGCCAAAATTGCTACCTACCACTTGCATGGGAAAGATGCAATGTGGTGGGATCAACTGAAGCAAGTTGAACATATCAATGAGAATATGATCACTTTGAAGGAATTCAAGAAGTATTTCCAGAAGGAGTACCTCTCAGAGCATTTTTATGACGAGAAAATGCAGGAGTTCTTTGAACTCAGGCTGGGAAGCATGACTATGGCAGAATATGATAATAAGTTATTGGGGTTGTTAAAGTATGTTGGGTTTATAAATGATGAAAAGGTAAAGATACAAAGGGTTTTAAGTGGACTGCCAACCTTTTATAAAGAACATATTCGGTATGATGAGCCCAACACCTTGAATGAGGCCATCAGGAAGGCTAAATACTTGTATGAGCAAGGCCAGGGCAGATAGTCCATGCAAAAATCTTGGAAGGACAAGAATATGGAGAAGTATGATCAGAGGAGGAAGGGATTCAAACCTCCTTTCAATATAAATGAGCCTAATAAAAATCATCAAGATCAATACACTAAGGATGATTCCAAGAAAGAAGACTCCTTGGGAAAAAGGGGAATACCACCAATCCAGTGTTGGGGATGCAAAGAAGATCACTTGTATAAGGATTTCCCACACATAAAGGACAGGGTAAAGACTATGCACAACATCCAATAGGCTACAATAGTCGAAGACATGGTAATGATTTATGCAGCCTTAGATGATCGACAAACAAAATACCAATCCAACATGATCGAGGTGGAAGGTAAGATCATAAATCAATTTGTTGCTATTTTAATTGATTTAGGAGCAAGTCATTGTTACATTGACCCTAAAATAGTGGATAGATTACATTTGGAGAAAAGTAAGCTTGGGAAATCAAGTTTGGTTCAACTATCCACTGAAACCAAAAGGAGAATCCATGCGGTGGTCAGAAGTTGTTCCATAAGTCTTAATGGTGTGAATACTAGTGTTGATCTAAATATAATACCATTGGGGTCTTATGATATTCTAATTGAAGTGGATTGGTTGGAAAAGAATCATGCTTTCCTAGATTGTCATAGCAAGACATTTACATGTCTTGATGGAGATGGAAAGCAAAGCATTGTGAAAGGAGTTCCAAGACCCATCTCTACAAGGGAGATTTCAACCTTACAATTGAAGAGATGTTTAAGCAAATGGTGTGAATTGTATGCAACCCATGTGGAGGAGCCATAAAAGACAAAGGGGCCAAGCCTTGAATATTTCTCAATACTACAAGAATTTGAGGATGTATTCCAAGAAATACCAGGGTTTCCACCAAAAATGGAAATAAATATCTATATTGATCTAGTGCCAAGAGCTGCTCCGATGTTAAAAAAACCTTACATAATGAGCACACCAGAGTTAAAATAATTACAAATGCAGTTGGAGGAATTGTTGAAGAAAGGGTACATACGTCCAAGTGTTTCACCTTGGGGAGCACCAATACTCTTTGTCAAAAAGAAAGATGTAACCTTGCGGTTGTGTATTGACTTTCAACAACTGAATAAGTATACTATAAAGAACAAGTATCCTCTACCCATAATTGATGACCTCTTTGATAATCTAAGAGGAGAAAATATATTCTCAAAGATAGACTTGAGATCAAGATACCATCAGGTAAGAATCAAGGAAGAAGACATCCATAAGACATCCTTTAGAACTAGGTATGGGCACTATAAATTTGTAGTGGTGCCATTTGGATTGTCCAATGCACCAACTGTCTTTATGTTCTTAATGAATGGAATATTCAGAAATTACTTGGATAAGTTTTTCATAGTATTTCTAGATGACATACTTGTCTATTCTAAGTTAGAGGAAGAGTCACCTAAGACTGGTACTGCAAGTGCTGAGAGAACATTAATTGTATGCCAAGCTGAGTAAGTGTTCTTTTTATCAAGAACAAATCCATTACTTGGGGCACATTATTTCAGAACATTGTATAGCAGTATACCTTGAGAAGATTGAGGCCATTAGAGGATGGCCAACGCCCATGAATGTTTCAAAAGTTAGATATTTTATGGTGTTAGCTGGTTACTACAGAAGGTTTATAGCAGGGTTCTCTAAGATTTCTCATCCCATCACTTCTTTGCAAAATAAAGGAATTAAATTTGAATGGACACCTGAGTGTGAAGAAAATTTTAATTCGTTGAAAGAATTACTTACTAGTGCACCTATTTTGAAGATTGCTGACCCAAATGAGAATTTTTTGGTATGCAAAGATGCGTGCAAGGAAGGACTTGGTGGATTCCTCACTCAAAATGGACATGTCATTTGTTATGAGTCCAAAAAGCTTAAGGAGCATGAGAGGAACTATGCCACACGTGACTTGGAGCTTCCTGCCATTGTCCGTGCATTGAATATGTGGAGACATTGTCTCATGGGAAAGAGATTTGAATTAAGAATAGACCAAAGTGGTCTGAAGTGTCTTTTTGATCAACCAACTTTGAATGCTAGGGAAACAAGATGGCTTGAATTCTTAAGTGAATACGACTTTGATATCAAGAATATCAAAGTAAAAGAACATAAATTTGGCGATGCACTTAGTAGAAGTGTGCATCTCTTGCATGCTACAACTATCCGTATGCATCAGTGAGACTTGAAGAGAACAATTTTGGATGTTGTTGTTACAAATCAACATTACCTACAGGTAAAAAAATATTACATCAAGGAGATCTACAACATAAAGTGAAAGAGTATGAGATAAAGGAAGATGGACTACTTATGCATAAAAATATAATTTATGTTCCTAGTTCTAGAGAACTTTGGAATCTCGTACTAAAAGAAATGCATAATGTTCCATATGCTGGATATCTCGGTTACCAGAAAACAATTACAACAGTAAGAAGCCAATTCTTTTGGACGGGAATGAAAAAGGTTGTTGTTGATTTCATTGTCAGGTGTATGGAATGTCAGAGAGTGAAGGCTGAGCATAGACACTCATTGGGGTTGCTGCAACCATTACCGATTCCAGTGAAGAAATGTGAAGTGATAACCATTGACTTTATAACTAAATTGCCCAGGACAACAAGGCAACACGATTTAATCATGGTAGTGGTTGATAAATTGACAAAGGCTGCTCATTTTGTTCCTATAAAAACAACTCATATAACAATTGATATTGCATAAATTTACATGAAGGAAACTGCTAGGTTGCATGGGATACCTAGGAAAATTGTCTCAGACAGAGACACTAAGTTAACTTCAAATTTCTGGAAAGGATTATTCAAAGGATTTGGTACAAATCTGAACTTTATCCCAACATACCATCCACAGTCAAATGGGCAGATAGAAAGAGTCAACCAAGTAATTGAAGATATGTTAACAATGTATGTGATGGATAATCCATCTAAGTGGGAAGATTACCTGCACTTGGTTGAATTTTCCTACAATAATGAGTATCAAGATTCATTGAAGATGAGCCCATTTGAATCCTTGTATGGTAGAAAGTGTAGTACTCTAGTAAGCTGGGACAACCCAACAGATAGAGTGGTACTTGGGCTAGAGTTGCTCAAGGAAATGGAAGACCAGATGGTGAAGATTAAGCATAATTTAAAGGTAGCTCAAGATAGACAGAAGGTTTATGCCGACAAGAATAGGCCAACACGAGAATTTAAAGTAAGAGAGCATGTGTTGTTGAAAGTAAATCCCAAGAAGAGCTCCTTGAAGTTGGGCAGTTGTACAAAGCTGGCAGCCAAATATTGTGGTCCATTTGAGATATTGGACAAAATAGGGCCAATTGCATACATGCTTGAATTACCTGTTTCCATGAAAGTGCATAATGTATTTCATGTCTCTTTGCTAAAGAAATATGTACATGATCCTAACCATGTTTTTGATTGACATCTGATTCAGGTAGAGATAGAAGGAGACTTTCAGGTCCAACCAATGCGAATATTGGACAAAAAAGTCAAAATGCTCAGGAATCGAGTTATAGAGCTGGTAAAAGTTCATTGGACCTGCTATGGTCCCGAAGATGCTACCCGGGAGCATGAAGATGCCATGCAGGTAGAGTACCCATATCTTTTTGAATAAATTTTGGAATTTTGATTCTTGTTTTGTATATGCACTACGGACAGTGCCAAAATAAGGGGGAGGGGATGTAATTCCCTAGGTTTTGATCCCCCATATTAAATAATGTATTGTTACATTGTTGAGAGGCTAGAGTGCCCAAACAATTATTAAAAGGCCAGTATGCCTACAAAATGTAATGTTTTGATCATTCTTATTAATAAATAGATCGCTGGCTGCTAAATAGACAAGGACTAGAGTTATAGGGGGCTATGATTCCACAAGAGAGGGGGCTAAGGGGATAAGTGATTATTTATTTTATATTACCCATTTTGTGTGTAATGGGGGGGGGGATAAATTATGTGAGTTCTTGGGGGAATACCAATAGGTTCTTCATCCCCATGAATTACAAAAACCCATCCCTGGTCTGTGGGAGGGGTTGATTGGTTGGTTGGTGGGTTTGTTCATTCTCTTGTTGGAAAATACTCTCATTCACGTTCCCCATTCTGGAGCTGTTGCTGGTCACCTCATGCATTCATTCACCCGTTTTGTTCACTGTTCATCCTCTCTCGTGGAGTCTTCACTATGTACATCCCTTCATTCATATTTCCTCACTTTGGTGTCTTGTCTTGGGAAAGGAAGACAAACTACTGAAGATAAACCACAATTTTGTTGGCTGTAGAGATTGCTGGTGTAGTCCAACCATGATCTGAGGCCTGGATGTATGAGATGCTTGGCCTGTGACCATATTTGATCACAGTTGCAAGCCTCGAGAGTCCTAACATGGATATTCTGTACCAACTACACTGGAGCCCTGAATGGAGAGGGACTTCCTGAGGGATTGCGTGGCAGAGAAGGGTGGAGGTCTATTCTCTTGGGTGGTGCAAGCTGAGTAGAAGAGAGCTAGGTACTTGGATTGTTGTGAGTGCTGGAGAAGCCTGTGAGAGCTTGAGTGTTGACTAGTTTTGGAAGCCAAGTAACACTCTGGAACCGTCCTTGTGGATTCATATCCCTGGCTTGAGAGTGACATTACTGTTGAGACTTGGAACAACAGTTACTAAGATAGGGTGGAATGTCCTTGGTCTGTATCCAATTGGTGTCTTGTTTTATAAAATATAAGTGCTCTATGTTATGGTTTCTTTTCTTATGGATTTATTTCCACTGCGTATCAATTATTATACCTGAGATTCTACCCATAATATGCATGCTTGCTAGTTAACGTTGTGCATGGTATATCATGCATGTATTTTATGTTGTGGTATTAATATTGATCCTTGTATGTATGTATTTCATGCTTATTTATTAATTAAGTGTTATGAGAGTTTCCAAGGAAACCAAGAGATGTGTTCTTGGTGTGGCATGCCTTCTGGTGGGAGGCTGGGTATGTTACAGTTTGGTAACAGAGAAGAAATGTAGTGGCGTTTCCCGACCTGTGGGTGGTTGGGGATGTTATAGGTGGCTACTACTCCCTCTTCCCATTGGGGCCTTTCCTTCTCTATGTACAAATCCTGATTGTGACTCTGGGCAGTCACGCTGGTAATGGGGTCCTCCACACCCATGAGATGGAACTTGCACACTGCCCTGTGAAGGCCTCTGAAATGATTTCCTTCCCTTGGAACCCCTGCCCCTACTAGATACTCCCCAAGAAGGTCGTGGAACTTTCTACGTCATTGGAAATGAGTGGGATGTTGTACTCACTTCCATTGATATACCTTGTAATACCCCTAGACTGAACCCTAACTGTAAATGTAAATACAAATGCACGTAGGCTGGTTAGTCGGGATGCAGAAAGGACAATATATCTACGATGTAAATGAAAATGTATTCACATGCAATTATTAATGAAAAATACATCACATCATGTAGACCAATTGTGTAAAAGAGTGTGGGGGACTAAACTCCACTAGTTTGGGAAAGGGGGCTAAAAGTTGAGGATAAGGGGCTAAGCTAGGGAGCTTAATCCAAAAAGGAATATTATACTGATATTCTTTAAAGTATAAAGTATGGATAATTAATTATCCTAAGTTCTAAGGATGGGGACAAGTGGGCCAAAGTAGCTCTCAATATGACAAGTGTAAAATTAGGAACATGCATACAAAGAGTTTAGACTTAGTGCATTTTCCAGGATTCCATCATTCCTCCATTCCTTCACTCATGGATTTTTAGCTGTCCTTCGTAATTTCCTGTTACCATCACTATACTTGTACTGTACCTGAACCAGTACCAAACCCGTACATGTACCTGGTTAGCTTAGGAGCTGGACTGAAGAAATGGGTTGTCAGGCCTGTGGGATATTGAAGAGACAGGTTGTCAAGCCCATGGGAAATTCCCTCTAGGTGAGAGAATTGATGATAATTGATCTCACGAAGGTGCTAGACTGCAGCTATAGGGATTTGAGACTTTCTGTCCGACATGTTGTTGAACCCCCAAAAAGGAAATGGGGTAGTCGAAGGACTATTGAGTAGAGAAGGGGCACATTTCCTGGGGTGGGACAGGCATGTGGGGAATGAGGGACTGTAGGCTGTTAGTTTGAATTGACACCTGGGATGAAGTTTTTCCTATTGTCTGAGATACATAAGCTTGGTTAGGAATTCCTTTACTCGGGTGGAGTTTATTCCCAGCTAGGGTGTGAGCCACTGCTGAGAGTTCTGAGTAGTGTGGTCTAAGGATGGGAGGAACGTGGAAGGTTTTCACGTAATTGGTGGTGTTTTATCAAATATAAGTGTCAATTGTGTGTTAAATTACATGGTGCATCATTAATTATGCGTTTGTTTTTATGGGGTTTTCCTGTGTATGCTGCATGTGTATTTCCATTATTATTCTGTATAAACCTGTATATTTGCATAATATTTGTATGCTTTAAATTTTGTATATAGTTCAAAAAATATTTTGTGTGGCATAGCCCAACAGTTGGATGCTGGGGATGATATAATATGGTATCAGAGCTCCAGTTTTCAACACTGAGCCTGGATGGGATGAGCAAGTTGAATTGAAGCAAAATTTCACAGAGAATTGAAGTTATAGGGTGCTAGGAGGGCGATGAGAGAAAATTTTGACGATGTTCGAAATCTCAGGAGGTGTAGCGGTTCGAGAAACCACAACATCCATTGATTTGGGTCACAAGATTAGATTTGGGCTATTGGATCAAACCTAGACTAGAGGATAAGAGCACAACGGGGGAGATCAAATCCTATCCATTGGATCTGAGCATGGGAGAATGAGGGATTTCGATCAAGGTTCTTAGGTCGTAAGTATTAGCCAAAGTGGAGAGGATCTCATCCGTAGATCCCATAGTGGAATATGAGTTGTAGATATCACGGTTCATCGATTCGACACTCCGAGAGATTTTAGTCCTTGTGTTGCTAGGAGGAGAAATCCCCGAAGCCCAGAGTCCCGATATAGATCTCAGTTGTAGATCTCATAGTGAAGAGGGGGTCATTGATTGGTAGCCCTTCGATGTTCGAATATTCGAGAGATCTCAAAGGTAGCCATTGGAAAGTGGTCAAAGCCCCGAAGCTCCGAAGTAACAGAGTTAATCCCCACCACAGATTACTGGGGGAGTGCGAGCCATTGGATCCCCGAGGGGTTCGACAATTCGACACTCTGGGAGAATTTGGTGGTGATTGCACAGAGTGGATATTTTCCCGGAGTCTTGAAGGCTGGAGTAAATCCTGACCGTTGGTTTTTGGGTACATGTGTCAACAGATTATCAAGTATTCAACCCTTTAGAGGATTGTGGGCGAAAGTTGTTTTGGTGTGGAAAGTCCCGAAGTCCCGAACCCCGGAGTGTTGTAGGAAAATTCCTCTGCAGACAAGTGAATCTTTGCTTGGATTCTATACCCCTATACCAATACAGAAAACATGCTAACATTGGACACTAACATTTCTTTGAATCTAACTAACTAATCAGAAAGAGAAGGAGAAGGAATAAAGTGTGATGCACCTTATTCCAATGTTTGTCCTTGCTACTCCAACTTGAGCTTGATCTTCGAGCTCCTTTGCACTGTTTGACACCTGCAATGCAATGGACAACAAGATAGAGAAATCCCACTCTACTCTATAAGATTATTCCAATCAAATCCATCTATAAGACAAACATATGTAAAGAGACATAGGTTAGAAGGAAATAGGCCAAGCAATATATTAATGATAACTCTTAAAGAAATACTTACAGACTGTAGATGCAGTTGCAACAGCTTCCCCAATTCTTCCTTGTCCAAACCTTGCACAAAGATCCCAAAATCATAGGTTTGATATCCATCTTTCTCCCAAGACCATAGGTTTGATACCTCAAATCTCCACCATTCTTATTTTCTCCATGGAAAGCCCTCATTATATAGGATTTGGAGGCTTAACCACCATAAATAGGATCACTCATCAAATCCACCAAAAGGGGATATGAAATATATTTAGGGAGAAAATATCTCTGAAGGATTTTAGGGAGGAAATATCTGTCAAGGATTTTAAGGAGGAGATATTTCAACCATCCATGAGATCCTCCACCTTCCCTAAAAAATAGGAGACCAAATGTGAGGTGGATTCACACACTTAATTAATTTCTCTTTCATAAATATTAATAATAATTCATGTGCACTTGGTATTTTTGCCTTCATGTAATACATCCATCCTCCACATTGAATAGGGATTGTAACACAGGTTATTCGATGGTGTGAAGGTGTATGATACACTTATATGACATGTACAACACTTAGGACGAGGTACCTAGGTGTGCAAATTTCATGTGTAACAGAATGCCCCCTAAAGTGTGAGATCAGAAGAGAGAATGATGTATGAAACACTTTACAAATCTTTAATGCAAGGGTGTGGAGTTGGAGAACTTGGAAGAAGTTGCAAAAAGCCATAAAAAAATATTAAAAAAATGTTCCATTTCCGAGGCAGACATACCTATGGTCGGAATACGAGATGACTCAAGGCACGACCGCCGACCAATACACTGCGGATCCATGAAAATTATTGACTAAGGATATGGCCACCAAAGATACAATGTGGATCCATACCTCCATGACATGAACCAATCGTAGCCACGAGAAACACACAGTGGAGCTACGAGATGATAAAACATAGCCATGAACCAATACAATGTGGATCTATGTGACAATATATATATATATATATATATATATATATATATATATATATATATATATATAATAGCATCCTCAAATGATCTCCTTTCACATCCTGGGAAAAGCAAATATCAGAGTGAATGCTCAACCCAGGGTCTTCGTCCCAATTCCGATGTGGTACGAATCTATCCATGTGAATAGATGTTTTTATGTCGAACATGATAGAAATGACTTGATTACCATACATTGAGGTAAACCGTTAACAAGTGCAAGGGAAATCACCAGTGATGTCAATGACTCCCAAGGTACCCTAGTACAATCCAACGAATGTGAGTAAATGAGCTAAATTCAAACATTTGTGGAATCATCCGATGAAAGGTCAATGATGTAAACCTACTGTCAGAAGTGAGGAGGCATGTCATTGAGGCATGTAGGTCCCAAGGTACTAACTGGTTTCTAAGTCTAATTATCGGATGATGTGTTGAAGTCGACAGAAAAAGACTCGTCGAAGGAGGGCCTTGATGTATCCCCCATCATCGACACAAAATGACATAGGAAAGTAATCTAATATGGTGAATCAAATAAGTATGGAATGCCACATGAAATGGAAACTAACAATACTGCAGATGGATGGTTTGAAGTGAAACTTCCCTTAAACATGATAATGCACGACAACTGACTTGGAAACATTGACTCAACGAGTACCAAGAATGTAATGTGATGAAAATAAGAGCACTCTTCGACTGGATGAAAAAGTATGGCGAAACATGGAATTGGTATGACTTAGAGACAAGCAAATTACCCAACTGTAAGATAGGACGCAAACATGTGCCATGTTCAAGGGAGACAATAACTGCCATAAAGGATTCTCAAAAACTTGACCCACTTCCTTCAATTTCTCCCCCACTCAGATAGATGAGTACCTCTTTTTAATTTAATGAGCTTGAGGAGGGTAACACATACTCAATATAACTCACCTTCGGTAAGTTCCTCTTCCTTTGTTTAACAAACTAGAAGAAGTAAGGGTTCGTCCCTATATGGGCCCTTCAATGTGTAGTTTAGCGAGTCCAGAGAAGGAAAACTCAATGGTTTTTCATGTTTAGAGAGTATGAAAAAAACTTAAAGGAGACTCTAGGGTTGTCATTTTTCGTAATTTTAGTCTCACGAGGCTGAAAAAGAGATAAAATACCACTCGAAAGACGCCCTTTCAGAACTTTTAACGAGTGTGAAAGGAAGCAAGATCACTCGACAATATTTTCATGTTTAGAGAGTTTGAAAAGAGCTTAAAGGAGATTCCAGGGGGTTCCTTTTTCATATAACCTTTACGAGTACAGAAAAAGTGATAAAAGTCTACTCGGTTACATTCTCATGTTTTTCGAGCGTGAGAAAGAACAAAGACTAAGCTTGGTATTGGTTTCATTTTTACACAAGCTTGAAACAACATTAAACTATGATTGTAAATTCCCAACGTAATTTCCAAAGGTAGGGATACCCATGGATGGTTGGTACTCTGCGCCTAGCTTGAAAAGATAGGGTCTTAACTCTAGAATGATAATCAAAGGCTGGAGACATGCCCCCCCAAGCTTCATTTCATTCATCGACTTTGAGGTTGTCACCAATTTCTGTACTAGATGGAGAAAAATGATAAGGGTGGATGAAAGGAAGGTTCAAATACGAGACTTAACGAAAGACTCGACTCGACATCTACGAGATCTAGCTAACGACTCGACTCGATATCTATAGGATCTAGTGAAAAGACTCGACTCAATGGGAGAGGTGACTGTTTCATGTTTTAACGAGCTTGACACAGAAAAATAACTATGCTAAAAACCTATGTTTCATTTTTTAACGAGCTTTCCACAGAGAAATAAAACGATGCTCATAACTTTTGTTTCATTTTTTAACGAGCTTGTGATAGAGAAAAAAAACTATTCTCATGGATTCAGGTTTAATCCCCAGATTTCTGTTTCATTTTTTAACGATCTTGACACAGGAAAATAACTATGCTCATAACCTCTGTTTCATTTTTTAACGAGCTTTCCATAGAGAAGTGAAACTATGCTCGTGGCTTATGTTTCATTTTTTAATGAGCTTGCTACAGAGAGAAAAACTATGCTCATAGCGGGTTTCATTTTTTAACAAGCTTGAAATCATAAAACCATGCTCAAAGCTCTCTTCTTCATCATGGCTTCCAAGAGGACAATGGTCTAGAAGGACACCATGTCAAGGGACAAAAATTGGTCATGGCTTCCAAGAGATCTTCGCTAGATGGAATAAAAACACTCTAAAAGGAAAACATGTCGACGACCTCAATAAGGGTAGGGAGATCTGTCTCTAATAGCCCTATCTAAGAGATGACCATGTTAACTACCGGATCCAAGTCATAAGATATTGATCTTACAGTGGGAGGCTCATCTTTATTGGTAGCTGAAGGCATGGGAGACAACGCCACATAATTGACTTGTGGCAGGGATGATACCGACTGCATATACGAACCGTTTAGGGAGGTCATTGTCAAATTAGGGTCAACAAATGAGAGTTGATCAATAGTCACAACTCTTCCATCGTGAGGGAAAGATATCACACGAAAAAGAGTGGACATGATAACTTTCATGGAATAGACATAATATTGCCCAAGGAGTAAATCAAAATCCAAGGGATCATGGACTACCATGACATCAATGAAGATAGTTTTCCCTCCCAAAGTTACGGGAAACTTAGGAAGGGTCCCTAAAGGTTGAATAGTTCTTTTGTTAAAGCTAACAGATTCTGTGTAACCGACACAAACTGAGGACAACCCAAAGCTTGCCAAGCAATGGAGGATAAAATACTAATGGATGCACCTTCATCTATCAACGTTTGAGGAACGTCTCAACCACAAACTTGTACTGTAATCTTGAAAAGAATGTGAGAGGGAAGACAAGGTCTAGTTAGCGCACCCCAATAAAGAAGGATGGACTCATTAATTGGAGGGGTTTCCACGGGAGAAGGATGAATGCTCCCTAACATGGTAGTTTCTTTATTAACATGAAAACCATGAGCAATATTAGGTTTACTCACTAGCAGGATAGTAGGATCGACCCATGACGAGATTAGATCGACCACTTGGGTTTCACTCTCCAAGGGGAGAATGGGGTTGACACGTGGAAAGGGATCGATCGCTTGGGTTTCACTTTCTAATGGGAGAGTGAGATCAACTGAGTATGGGATCGAATTGACCACTTTATCAACTAGTTCAACTAAGGATGTGACGAGATTGACTACCTGATCAACTAGACTAATTGATGAAGAGACCAGATTGATCATTCCATCAACTATATCTGGGTCAAGAGTAATCTTGTAATAAGAAACTGGAAGTTGAGCTTTGGATATAGTCATGTCTTCTAGTAATTTCGAGGCTTCGTCCATACGAGGGAAAAGGTGAGTTTGATGACTCCCTCTGCATAACATACACGTGAACTTGAATCTACTTTTCTTCCTCCCAACAGTATCCTGACTAGTTGATGGGAGGTCAACGACATGTTGTTCAAAGGCTGATGACATGGGCTAGCGAGGGTGTGTAGACCATAATTCTATAACCTTGGATAGACCAGGGAAATCCTTAAGAAGATGGCTACCCTTACAAAGCTTACAAGGGTACTTGGGTTGACGGGTTGTTTGGGTGATTTTGGCATCATCGACACTCCCAGTATGATTATCAGTATATGGTTGTTTTCCAAAATGTCTGGCAATGGTTGGAATGTTGGACCCTTGCTTATTTTTCTTTTTCTTTTTCTTCCTTTTATTCTTCTTCTTACCCACCGAGTTACTAGCTTTAGAGCTTTCATTGAGCGAAGAAGATGAAATGGAAGAAGACCTTTCAAGTGGAGAAGGTGAATACACTCTTACTGGTGAAGAAGGTGAAGGATCAACATGAGGTTGATGTTATTGGGTGGAAGTGCTTAAAACCAAAGCACTTTCTGCATTCAATATTACCAAAGTGGAAAACAACCATACCGATAACCTAATTGTGAGACTTGGAAGGCTCAAAGTAGTTTCTGTAAGAAGGAAAAACAAAAGGCTCCCCCTGAGTAGGGGTTGATTCATTGGTCGTTCCGGGTACATATGTCATAAATATGGCTCCAACCTAAGGCTTGTAAGGGAAAACAAACAACACACACTAAAAATCTAGTAAACAAGCAAGCAAACAAAACCTTCTCACAATGAACACACTAGTTGATGATGAAATCCAACATCGCGAGAACAATGTAAGAAGAGGATGCGATCGAGCGGGTTGAAAAGTTACGTTGATGACCTGCTTAACAGACTTACGCCTTGGTGCAAGCTTCCACACAATAAACCTAGATTTACCCTCCAAGGAGCCCGAGTGAGTTTGGCCAACGTCGATTCCAGGTACAACGAAGACTTCCCGTTCACCGTCACTTCATGTATTACCCTAAAGAGAAATGCCACTAATGTTACCAACTACCACAATGATTCTTGGAGAAACAATCAACAGTCCGATACATGCACAAGGGCAGGGTAACTGAGCTTGAAATCGACTTGAGAAGACCCGCATAGTGTTGTTTTCTTAAGTGCCCCCAATAATACGTGTAACCTCTACATCGAGACCAACAATTAAGGGTTAATCACTTTTCCAGTCTCAATGCGACCTCGTGATTGACCCTTGTGTAAGAAGGGCTTCCTAGGACAAAGTGTAGTAAATGGATTTCACCGCTCCCTAACTCAAGATTCTATGTTTGTTTACAGCTTTGGAAAGTTATCTTTCACACCTATTCCAAAGCCCTACAACCAATATAATGTAGGCTTGATACAGAAAATACAAAAATGTCTAATCAATTTTTATAAGCGCTTTATTTTAAGGCTGTTGTTACTCAAGACGAAAATGGTGTGGACTAAATGATGTTTTGACCGACTCTAAACAATGCAAAGAAATGCGAATGCAAATATTTCACTTCGATGAAAGCTATATTACGAGAAGGAGAAAACGTTTATCATTCCCAGATGCACATTGTTCCAAAATTTTATTAAACTCATCAATATTAATATCTTCAAGAAATGAGCCAAAGATATTCAAGAATCAAGATCTTCAAGAATTCAAAACCAAAAAATGCCAAAAACCATGCAATTTCACTACTTCAAATGCAAGGATTCCCCCAATCTAATGCAAAGCAAGATTTTTTTTTTGTTTTGTTTTCAAAGATACACTAAGAGAAACAATGAGCTTCTTCAAATCAAAATCAACCCAAACAAAGCCACAATCCAAAGTACATACTCTGGGAAAGAATCTCTGCAAGACAGACTGTGAAAATTTGAGCAGAAAAAGGCAGAAAATCTCCAACAAAGAGACTAACGCTCTCTAACTCAAGGGAAAAAATCACTATAGCGCTCTGTAAATCACTGCAGGGGAGAACTGATTAGATATCAATGCTCTGTGATGCACTATAGGGGAGCTCTACCTTTCCCATAAATTCAAAATAGAGCCAAAAAACTCAGAAAAACTCATTGAGAAGTCACAGAAATTGGTGAAAATGCTAGTGAAAATGGGAGAAAGGTAATGGATCATGAAAAAATAATGAAAATGATATAAAAGGTGGGAAAAAGGTAGGGATGATCCAAGGAAATAAAAATCAATGTCAATCCCCAATGGAGTCACCAATTTCTATTGTAGGAAAATTCCCCTGCGGACGGTTGAATCTCCTCTTGGATTCTAGACTCCTATACGAAGACAAAAAACATGCTAACTTTGGACATTAACATTCCTTTGAATCTAACTAACTAGTCAGAAAGAGAAGGAGAAGGAAGAAAATGTGATGCACCTTATTTCTATGTTTGTCCTTGCTGCTCCAACTTGAGCTTGATCTTCGAGCTCCTTTGCACTATTTGACACCTGCAATGCAATGGACAACAAGACAAAGAACTCCTACTCTACTCTATAAGATTATTCAAATCAAATCCATTTATAAGACAAAAATAATGTAAATTGACATAGGTTAGAAGGAAATAGGCCAAGCAATATATTAATGAGAACTCTTAAAGAAATACTTACAAACTGTAGATGCAGTTGCAACAACGTCCCCAAGTCCTCCTCATCTAGCCCTTGCACAAAGCTCGTAAAATCATAGGTTTGATATCCAACTTTCTCCCAAGACCATAGGTTTGATACCTCAAATCTCCACCATTCTTCTTTTCTCCATGGAAAGCCCTCATTATATAGGATTTGGAGGGTTGACCACCATGGAGAAGATCACTGATCAAATCCAATAAAAGGGGATCTGAAAGATATTTAGGGTGAAAATTTCTCTTAAGGATTTTAGGGAGGAAATATCTCTCAAGGATTTTAAGGAGGAAATATTTCAACCATCCATGAGATCCTCCACCTTCCCTACAAAATAGGAAACCAAATGTGAGGTGGATTCTCACATTTAATTAATTTCTTTTTCATAAATATTAATAATAATTCATGTGCACTTGGTATTTTGGCCTTCATGTAATACATCCCTCCTCCACATTGACTAGGGATTGTGACATAGGTTATTCCATGGTGTCAAGGTGTATGAGACACTTATATGACACTTACGACACTTAGGGAGAGATACCTAGGTGTGCAAATTTCATGTGTAACACAGAGTCAATATTGGCCATTCGTTGACGGGGACACGTGAACCATGGATCTTCGCCCTTCGCCAATTCAACATTTTGCAGTTTGGGAAGTTGGGGGTGATTAACAAAAAGAACCTCAGAATCCTGAAGTTCCGGAGCACCGAAGTAATGAAGCTCTGAATAGCGCCTCTCCAGGAGTTCACCAGTTCGATGTTCGGGGGAATTAGAAAGTGTTGTCGTAAGAACCTATGGAACTTGAATTTTCAGAGTGCCAGAGTAACGAAGCTCCAGATAGCACCTCTTTGGGAATTCACTAGTTCGACGTTTGGGGGAATTGGAAAGTGTTGTGGTAAGAACCTCCGAATCCCAAAATTTCAGAGCGCCAGAGTAATTAAACTCTGAGTAGCGACTCTTCGGGAGTTCGTCAATTCGGAGTTTAGGGGAATTGGAAAGTGTTGTGGTAAGAACCTCCAAAGCCCGATGTTCCAGAGCGTTGGAATAATGAAGCTCTGGATAGTAGCTCTCCAGGAGTTCGCCAGTTTGACATTTGGGGGAACTGGAAAGTGTTGTGGTAAGAACCTCCGAAGGTTGAAGTTTCAGAGCATTGGAGTCCTAAAGCTCTGAATAACACCTTATGGCTAAGTGTTTGGTTCTAGCCCGCGGTCATATGAGGTTTCTGTCGAAGTAAAGGGGATAGCACCTGAAATTTGATTATAAGGTAAAAAGGGTCTGTGTACATTATGAGAGGATCCAACACAAGTTCAAGAGTTAATTCGACCATGAAGAAGATCACGTGTACAAGGATTTCCCTCACATAAAGGACAAATTTTCAAATAACCATAACTTTCTGCTAAAGACTCATAATTGAACATGGAAGCAGGCGTTGGAAAGGTATTGGACAATAGAATATAAATATTCACCCAAAAAATTGATATGGGCAGTCAATTTTTCAGGAAATCAGAAGAAATAATTCTAATGCATTATTGAACCAGAATTGTTCATAATTTCATAAATTGTTGAATTAATTAGCCTAACAAGTTCTGTTGGCTGCACATTTTGCAGAGTTAACAACAATTAGATAAGATCAAGATCAACACAGAGTTCAAAATCATGGAAGATACATAGGGGGCTTACGGCTAGGAATATGAGATCGGAGGGATGTATGTCAATATGGGTAATGAAGGTACAAACTCAAATGGACATGGAGAAGGATATGAAGAAAGAATGAACTTGGTAGAGACCATTAAAATTATGCAAAAGGATGTCCAAATTTATAAATGTGATGTTGAGAGGCTTATGAAAGCCATGGAGAAGCAAGAGGACTTCAATATAAAGTTAATGCAGAGCTTGGGAATAATAGAAAAGAAGATGGATAAGGAGAATGACTCAAACAAATCGGGAAGTCATAGGTCTCATGATGAGAGGAGAAGAGCAAGAAGTGTTGGCAGACATAAAAGTCACTCCCCAAGGAATTCCACTAGGAGAGCACACAATATTTCAAGTCCATCCTTTGTTAGGAAGCATACGAGGAGGTCTGGGGTGGATGAGCTACAAGGAGAAATGAACAAAATCAAGCTTCCTACATTTGATGGCGAGCACAAGAAGGATGAAGATATAGAAACATGGCTGCTAGGCATGAGGAAGTATTTTCAATTGCATAATTACTCTTCACACGCATAAGGAATAATTGTCATTTATCATCTCAAGGGAAATGCATCTGTAAGGTAGC
>ML778540.1:347065-361749 GCA_009831015.1 Picea engelmannii | reverse complement strand
AAGGCCCACTATGGTAGTTAGATATAATAAATGGGTAATTAGATATAATAAATGTAAGATGACTTCTTAGAAGGTTCTACTTCTAAAAGATTCCTCCTCTAGAATGTTCTTAGGTGATGGTAGTATTATATAAAGGGGTTCAAGCAATGTAATGGGATATGAAGAGAATTATT
This sequence comes from Picea engelmannii, assembly GCA_009831015.1. Lineage (NCBI taxonomy): Eukaryota > Viridiplantae > Streptophyta > Pinopsida > Pinales > Pinaceae > Picea > Picea engelmannii. Next base: position 361,576 of record ML778540.1, on the reverse strand, counting down.
GTATTGTGAGTTGTAGCTCAATAGGAGGATGCCCCCTTGAAGTGGCAAGTGAACATGAGAGGATCCCTTCCATAATAGGATCCATTATATGGTGTTGCCCTACCTCAAGGGTTTGATAGTAATAAATGAGATTTTTCATATTGTTTTTGTATATCTGTTGTGGTGCTTTTGTATTCAGTATTTGGTTCTTAAAAATTGGTATCAGAGCCAGGTTATATATTTTTAACATTCTAGAGGAGGAATCTTCTAGAAGTAGAACCTTTTAAGAAGTCCTCTTACATTTATTATATCTAATTACCCATTTATTATATCCAACTACCATAGTGGGCCTTATTTAATAATATAGTGGACCTAGTCCACCTTACATTGAATGGCCTCCACTATTATCACTATGGGCCCTCTGCCCCCCCCCCCACACACAACTTCTCTAGCTACCTTACAACATCCTTATGGTGGGACCAATTTGTGCAGGTGCAACACATTAATGAGAAAAATGTTACTTGGAAGTAATTCAAGAGGTATTTTCAACAGAAATACTTGACTAAGAGATACTATGAAAAGAAAATGAAGGAGTTATTTGAACTCAAACTTGGGAGTATTACCATAGATGAATATTAAAGAAGGTTTTTATAACTGCTAAAGTATGTTTCTTTCATCAAGGAAGAGCCAATTAAGATTCAAAGGTATTTGAGTGGGTTGCCATCATTTATTAGTGACAAGATACAATATGATGATCCCAAAACATTGGAGGAGACCATAAGGTGAGATAAATGCCTTTATTATCAACATAAAGGAAGGCCAACTTCCCAAAAATCTTGGGAAGACAAGAAGAAAATCAATATGGAACAAAAGAAGAAGGGGACTAAGCCACCATTCTTTAGAAATAATCCTCAGGGATAACCAACTTCTAGAGAACCTCGAATGATTGAGATAGGAGGGCAAAGACCAAGGCAACCACCTATTCAATGTTGGGGTTGTGGGGGAGATCATATGCACAGAGATTGTCCTCATAGAGGTGAAAAAGTGAGGATTGTTCACAATGTACAACGAGATGATACAATGGAGGACATGGGCATAAATTTTTCTAGGATCTATGCAGCCCTGGACAACAAGCAAGCTGAGTTTCAGTCACATATGATTGAAGTGGAAGGTAAGATCAACAACCAAACCATTGCTATTTTAATTGATTCAAGAGCTAGTCATAGTTATATAGATCCTAAGATGGTGGAAAGATTGCATTTGTGAAGAAGCAATCTTGGAATATCTTGGTTGGTATAGCTGGCTATTGGAGCTAAAAGAAAAATTAATGAGATGGTTAAGGCATGTCCAATGGACATGAATGGACTGAGCATCACATAATATTTGAACATCATACCTTTAGGTTCCTATGACTGTCTAATTGGTATGGATTGGTTGGACCAACACCGTGCTATGTTAGATTGTTATAATAAGGAATTTACTGGCTTGGATGAGGAAGTTAACCTAAGGACAATACAAGGAATTCCCAGGGCAGTAACTGTCAAAGAAATTTCAACATTGCAGCTGAAGAAAAGTTATAGAAAAGGGTGTCAAATATTTACAGCACATATGGAAGAGACACCTAAAGATAAGGTGTCAAATATTGAAGATTATGCAGTCCTAAAAGAGTTTGAATATGTATTTAAAGAAATTCCAGGATTACCCCCTAAAAGAGACATTGATTTCTCCATCAATCTAATGCCTGGAGCAACCCCAATATCCAAGACCCCTTATAGGATGAGTACACTAGAATTGAAGGAAATGCAAATGCAACTTGAAGATCTTCTGAAGAAGGGGTATATACGCCCAAGTGTGTCACCTTGGGGTTCCCCAATATTATTTGTGAAGAAAAATGATGGAACATTGAGACTTTGCATTGAATTTAGGCAGTTGAACAAGGTAACTGTGAAGAATAAGTATCCTTTGCCAATGATAGATGACCTCTTTGATTAGTTGAAATATGCAAAAATATTCTCCAAGATTGATCACATGTTAGGTTATCATCAAGTAAGAATTAAAGAAGAAGACATCAACAAGACTTCTTTCAGAACAAGGTATGTGCATTATGAGTTCACAATGGTGCCATTTGGGTTATCAAATGCACCAACTGTCTTTGTGTGTTTAATGAATGGTATTTTCAGAGAATACTTAGATAAGTTTGTCACTGCATTTTTAGATGACATTATTATATATTCCAAGTTGGAGGAAGAGCATGAACAACACTTGAGGATGATATTACATGCATTAAGGGAAAACCAGTTGTATGCCAAATTGAGCAAGTGCTAATTTTATCAGAAGCAAATTCATTATTTGGGACATATCATTTCAGAGGAAGGGATAACAATGGATCTTGAAAATATTGAGGCCATTAGAGGATGGTCATCACCAAAGAATGTGACAGAAGTAAGATCATCCATGGGCCTTGTAGGTTACTATAGGATATTTATTGAAGGATTCTCAAAGATTGCACACCCGATCACTTCCTTGCAAAAGAAGGGGATGAAGTTTCAATGGAAATTGGATTGTGAAAAGAGTTTCCAATACTTGAAGCATTTATTAACAAGTGCTCCAATATTAAGGATTGCTGATCCAAATGAAGATTTCATTGTATGCACTTATGCATGTAAAGAAGGGATTGGTGGAGTCCTCAGTGAAAATGGGTATGTGGTATGCTATGAATCAAGGAAATTGAAGGATCATGAAAGGAACTATGCTACTCATGATTTGGATTTGGTAGCCATAGTGCATGCCTTGAAGAGGTGGAGGCACTACCTCATGGGGAAAAGGTTCAAGTTGAGGACAAATCATAATGGTCTGAAATATTTATTTAGACAACCAACTCTAGATGCCAGGCAAAGAAGGTGGTTATAATTTCTCAGTGAATATGACTTTGATAAGCATATCAAAGGGAAAAAGAACAAGGTGGTTGATGCACTTAGCAAAAGGGCGCATGAGTTCATTCTAAAACAATTAGCATGTACCAATCATATTTGAAAGATAGAATCTTAGAGGCTGCAAAATCAGATTTGCAACACATGGAAATAATAACCAAATTACATCAAGGTATTTTGTAGTAGAAAATTGAAGACTATAAGCTAGGAAATGATGAAATTCTAATGTATAGGGGCATAACTTATGTACCAAATTCCTAGGAATTGAAAAATATGATATTGAGAGAAATGCATAATGTACCTTATGTTGAGCACCTAGGTTATCAAAAAACTCTTGTAGCTATCAAGAGCCAATATTATTGGCTAGGAATGATGAAAGAAGTTGTTGATTTTATTACCAAATGTTTGGAGTGTGAAAAGGTCAAGGATGAGCATAGACACACAACTGGATTTATACAACCATTACCCATTCTTGAGTGGAAATGGTAAGTTTTAACAATGGATTTCATCCCCAAAATGCCCAGAACAAAGAAACAACATGATTCTATCATGGTAGTGGTGGATAAGCTTACTAAAGCTGCCCATTTTATTCAAGTAAAACTCACTCACAAGGAAACCAACATTGCTGATATTTATATGAGATAAATTGCTTGACTGCATGGTATACCCAAGACAATTGTGTCTGACAGAGATCCAAAATTTACATCAAATTTTTGAAAGGATTATTTAAGGGATTTGGAACAAATTTGAATTTTAGCACAACTTATCATCCAAAATATGATGGACAAACAAAGAGGTTGAATCAAGTGATTGATCATATGTAGAGGATGCATGTGATGGATAAACCATACAAATGGGAAGACTAACTACACTTAGTAGAGTTTGCTTATAACAATGGATACCAAGCATCTCTAAAGATGAGCCAATTTGAGGCACTTTATGGCAGAAGGTGAAACACATCAGTAAGTTGGGACAACCCAATAGATAGAGAAATGGTTGGGCTAGAATTACTCAGGGAAATGGAAGAGAAAATGTTGAAAATAAAACAAAATTTAAAGGTTGCTCAAGACAGGCAGAAAAACTATGTTGATAAGGGTAGAACTCACAGGGAATTTAAAGTGGGTGACCTTGTATTCTTGAAAGTAAAGTCCAACATAAGTTCCCTAAAGTTGGGAAATTGTTCAAAGTTGACAGCTCATTATTGTGGTCCGTTTGAAATACTAGAGAGGATTGGGCCTGTAGCATACATTCTTGCCTTACCTGCATCAATGTATATTCATAATGTATTCCATGTATCATTTCTCAAAAAGTATATACCTGATGCTAATTATGTCATTGATTGGAATGTGATTCAGGTGGAGCAAGAAGGCACTTTTCGAGTGCATCCGGTGTGCATACTGTACCAGAAGATCAATCAGCTCTAGAATCGAGCCATAGAGCTAGTAAAGGTCCAATGGACATGGTACAGTCCTTAAGATGCAACTTGAGAGCACAAGGATGCTATGCGGGAAAATACCCACATCTTTTTGAGGATTTTTGAAATTTTGGTAGTATATCTGCATATATTGCATTGATGACAATGCATAAATAAGGGGGAGGGGAATGTAATACCCCTAGGCCGAACCCCAATTGTAAATGTAAATACAAATGAACTTAGATTGGTGAGATAGGATGCTGAAAGGACAATATATCTGTGATGTAAATGTAAATGTATTCACATGCAATTATTAATGAAAAACACATCACTACATGCAGACCAACCATGTAAAAGAGTATGGGGGAATAAAATCCACTAGTTAGGTAAAGGGGGCTAAAATTTGAGGATAAGGGGCTAAGCTAGGGAACTTAAGCCAAAAAGGAATATTATACTAATATTCCTTAAAGTATAAAGTATGGATAAACATTTTATCTTAAGTTCTAAGGACGGGGATAAGTGGGCCAAAGTAGCTCTCAATATGACAAGTGTAAAATTAGGAACATGCATACAAAGAGTTTGGACTTAGTGCATTTTGTAGGATTCAATCATTCCTCCATTCCTTCACTCACGGATTTTCAATTGTCCTCCGTAATTTCCTGTTACCATCACTGTACCTGTACTGTACCCGAACTGGTACCAAACTTGTACATGTACTTGTACCTGTACCTGGTTAGCTTAGGAGCTGGACTGAAGAAATGAGTTGTCAGGCCCGTGGGATATTGAAGAGATGGGTTGTCAGCCCCCCCGTGGGAATTTCCCTCCAGGTGAGAGAATTGATGATAATTGATCTCCTAAAGGGGTTGGACTGTAGCTAGAGGGCTCTAAGACTTCCTCTCCGGCCTGTTGCTGAAGCCTCGAAAATGAAATGGGGTAGTTGAAGCACTATTGAGCAGAGAAGGGGCACATTTATTGGTGTAGGAAAAGCATGTGGGGAATGAGGGATTGTAGGCTGTTAGTTTGAATTGGCACATGGGACAAAGTTTTTCCTATTGTCTGAGATACATCAACCTGGTTAGGAATTCCTTTACTCGGGTGGAGTTTAGTACCAGCTCGGGGGTGACCCACTACTGAGAGTTTTGAGAAGTGTGGTCTAAGGATGGGAGGAACGTGGAAGGTCTGCACACAGTTGGTGGTATTTTTATCAAATATAAGTGTCAATTGTGTGTTAAATTACATGCTACATCATTAATTATGCGTTTGTTTTTATGGGTTTTTCCTGTGTATGCTGCATGTGTATTTCCATTATTATTCTGTATGAACTTGTATATTTGCATACTATTTGTATGCTTTAAATTTTGTATACAGATTGAAAAATATTTCGTGTGGCATAGCCCAATAGTTGGATGCTGGGGATCCTACATACCTATTGCAATTGTTCTAGGTGTGACTCTATTCCCATAAGGAGGTGGCCTAGAGCTTCCTCCCTGGGAGAAGGTCCTAAGGGCCTTCCCCATGAATCCATATGGCTGTGGAATAGTTGATGTCATACCTCTGTTTAAGCTCATATGCTCTTCTGCATAATGATCATTTTCAATTGCTTCATCTACTGACGATGGTTTCCACATCCACACCATTGCCTTTATCTTAGGGTTTAACCCGTAAAAAAATGTTCTGCTTGTTGCTGATCAATATCCATGTATGAGACATACTTTACTAACTCCATGAACCTAATTTCATACTCTTCCACACTTCAATTTCCCTAAATTAGAGCATGAAATGCTCCTACCCGTTGTTCTTCGTAGTAAGTCGACAAATATTTCCTCCGGAACCTTTCCTCAAAAAGATCCCAATAAATAGTATCTGGGGTAAGGTGCAACTGCCTCTCTAGATTACCCCTCCAATTCAAGGCACTATCCCTCAATTGAAAGATCGCTATTTTTTATTTTGATGTGGAATCATAGTCTCTCAAGGAAAAACATCTCATCATTCCCTGCAACCATGCCTCTGCACATTCACTTGCACGTCCCCCAATAAACTTTGGGAGTTTGATTTTATTTATTTCTCTGGTGATGTCCCCTGGTGGAAGCCCTCCCTTTGAGTCGCTCGATGCTTCAAGGTTAGCCATTCCATATGGTGGGAGTTCCACTTCGACATCTGCTGACTGACGTCCCTTTAATGTTTCATTAATATCCTTTAAGGAGCGCAAAATGAGAGCGAGCTCAGGTGATGGTGGTGGTGGTACCGATATCGGTGGTGCTTGTGATGATGCCCCCCGACCTCAATTTCCTTGAGTCCTAACTATCTCGACTGACTGAATCTGCACTAGACCCAAGCTTATTAGAAGATGGTTTAAGGCATTCAACGTGTATTGCTGAGTACTGAAAACATAAAAACTGTTGTGTTGTGAGATGTCTTTTTTCCAAGGAAAAAAACCATAATTTTATTTCATCAAAAGAAAACAAAATTACATTATGTAGATACACTATGCATATAGTGTATTGTTGAGTACTGAAAACATAAAAACTGTTGTGCTGTGAGATGTCTTTTTCTACTATCTTCTGAGTATCGAATGTTGTTCCGCCAACAAGTGAATGTAGTCTACTGTATACAATATTACATATGTTTCCCGAAGGAAGTAGTTGATAACTGTAATACAAAAAAATGTGGAAACTGGATGTGATAAGGAAAAATGATGTCCCTCAGTAAAAAAAAGGCTGATGAAAGTATTATGAGATCTACCCATCTTGTATTTCTCTTATTTTCCATTGTACCATAACCAATTGGATCCCCTCTTTTGACCTCCTATCTGCTTCTTGGTTTCTTTCCCTGTAAACATGATGGCACGTATAAGTAGAAAAATAATTTTGTAGTGTCTTAATGTCGTCTAAGATGATCTCAAGTTTGATGTTAAAGCATCTCTGTGTTCCTCTAGATCAATTTATTACATTCATAGAATCAACAAAAAAAAAAGAGCTTGACATCCCTTTTCTATGGCAAATGCAATGAGTAGATTGAGGCTCATTAGTTCCGCAAAATTGTTTGTTCCTTCTCCTAGCCCAAATGTCATGGAGAAAAAATGTGATTCTTAGAGGAAAAGGATCGCTCCTCCCCCACATCGATTGATTTGTGAATCTTCATTAAAAAAACCCCAGGGTCTAGTAATATCAATTTCTTCCTCCTGAATGTTTCTTATTTTAACTATTCCTGATTCTTGGGGAAAGAAAGAGAGGATAGCTAGGCTATGTGATACCGTTCTTTCCAGAACCATAGGTTTTTCCTTAAAAATGATGGAATTACTGGCAAGACAAACCCCCCAGAACACCAACAGGGGTAAAGCTTTGATTGCTTTGTAATCCTTGTGTGAGCACCATGACTGCTAATCTTGGACCGTAGATTGTCTGATCCAGGTGCACTAAAAACTTGTTAACCTTGAACATTCTGACCAAACTTCCTTTATAAACTTGCACTCAAGCAAAATATGAAAAAGTGTTTCCTCTGTTGATTTACATAGATAGCACCATCCTAGGCCATGTTTGTTCCTTTTATGCAAATTATCCCAAGTTGGTGCTTTATTTTCCAGAACATTCCACATGAAAAGTCTTGCTTTTGCTGGGCACTTGATTTTCCATAGTTTTTTCCACCACCATATAGGCTCTCTTTGATGTAGATCTATACTCAGATGAGTATATCCTTCTTTTGGAGTGTAAATTCCAGATGGGGCAATGTCCCAGATTAATTCATCATCCCGATCTCTTAATCGTATTTGGGATCTCTTTAGTTCTGAAATATATCTGTTCATTTCCAATGATTCCGCTCCTCCTAGACCTAAGGATACCACCGATTTCCAAACTTGAGACCATAGAGTGGTTTGACGAGGATCTGCAATTTGATTCAATGTAGATACACCCCTCATTCTTAGGGTATATATATGATATGATCTGGAATTAAATGTTGAAGATCACATCTTGGCCAAGGGTCCACTCCCAACCTAACCCTATGGTTGTTTCCTATCATCCAAGCCAAGTATTATCAATGTCAGAAAATGACTTTGAGACACCTTTCCAAATGAATGATACAAATGTACTCTCCTTTGATGGATTTCTGATCCAACCTTTCAATGTGTCCTGTGCAATATACTTTTGGACCACAACTTTGGTCCATAGACTAATGGTATTTAGCAGCCTCCAACTTGATTTTGCAGGTAGGGATTTGGAGAAAGAAAGATATTTTTTAGACCTCAACCTCCCAACATCTTTGGAATTGCTATCTTTTCCCATCCGACCCACAGAGAAATGTGGGAGTCTTTTTTACCACACCAGAGGAACCTGAAGGAAATTTTTATGGTTTCTTCCAGAGTTCCTTTTGGAATCCAAGATAGAGACATCCAATAGAATGGAATTGCATCCAGCACCAATTTGACCAAAACTAGTCTTCCCGCTCGAGAGAGCCATTTGTGACTCCATATTTTCAGCCTTTTCTCTAATTTTCCCAACAACTAGAGCCAATCCGCCTTCCTGTAAGCATTTGGCTTTAAGTTGAAACCTAGACATTTCAGTCCCTCATTGAGCTCCTTGTCAGCAAAGGGTAATTTCTGTCTAAAAAGATGCAATTCCTCTACTGAAAGAAGATTTGTGGAAAGAGTGGGATTTCTCTCATTAACTGGCATTCCTGTAGCTCTGGAAAAAAGAGTTAGTATATCTCTTAAGGTCTCCACATCTCTCCATGAGCCCCCACAAAAAATAAGAACATCATCAACTAATAACAAATGAATAATTTGGAGGGTCCAGGAAATCTGGATCCCCGAAAAGGTTATGATTCTTCTTGCTTCCCCAATTGCCTGTCTGAGACCTTCAACAACCAGAATAAACAACAATGGAGAGAGGGGAGAGCCTTGTCTCAGTCCTCTTTCTGAATGGAACAAAGGTGAGGCTGACCCGTTAATAAGTACTGAGAAAGAAATTGTTGTAATGCAGCTCATAACCCACCCGATAAAGGAAAATTCAAAACCAAGATGTGTTAGAAGAAGTCTTAAATAAAGCCAACTAACTCTATCATATGCTTTTGAAAGGTCTAACTTTAAAATGGCTCGCTTGAGTTTTCTAGTTTTAATATTGTGCATGCCTTCCTGAGCTACACCTATCGCTTCATGAATTTGTCTTCCTTCCAATAAACCAAATTGTTCACTAGAAATATGGTTTGAGAGGATACTCTTTATTATTTTAGTAATGATTTTGGTCACAACTTTGTAAATACAATTAAAAAGGGAGATTGGTCGATACTCATCAAGGGAGGAAGGATTATCAGATTTAGAAATTATGTTAATGAAAGTGGAGTTAAAACTTGTGGGAATTCATCTAGACAGATGAGTGTCCTCCACTACCTTCAGAATATCCTGTCCCAAGAACTCATAAAGCCCTTGAAAGAATTCAATTGTCCAACCGTTTGGGCATGGGATTTTTTCCTTTTGGAAGCTGTACAAGGTTTCTTTAAGTTATTCCTCCGAGATTTATTCCATCAAGGATTGTTTATCATCCTCCTCTAGAAACCTCGGGAAAAGTTGAGCCATCCTTACCACTTCTGCTATTGTAGCCTGATTTTCAGCTCTGAAAAGGTTTTGAAAGTGTGATACTATGATTTTGGCCATCCCTTCAAATGTTCTCTCTACAACACCACGCTGATCCTCCAGGCTCCAAATGGTATTTGTGTTTATCCTACCTTTTTCATATGCTTCAAAGAACTTTGTGTTCTCATTTATGCTTTCCAACCAGATAGCTCTACTTTTTAGTCTCCAAGTTTCTTCATTCTCCTTGAGGAGATTGTTCTTTCTATCTTCCAGCCTAAAGAGGGATTCCCTTGATCCTTGTGACAAGTAACCATGCCCATCCTCTTCATAAATATTCTTGAGTGCTTCCTCAATTTTGTTTTAGCTCCTGACCCTCTCTTTGCCTCTTCTGAAAATATCATATCTTGACTTTTTCCTTGATCTTTTTTAAATTCTCAACAAATTGAAATGGTGCAGAAAGGGGATTACTTTGATCAAAGGGAGTCCAATTTTCCTTGATCAAGGTGATGAAAGAATCATATTTCAGCTAGGTCCTGTTGAACTTTAGCGAACTTGCAGGTTTTGAAGGCCCTTGTTTGATTTCTAAAAAAGCCGAGAAATGATCAGAAATCCCTTCGCTTCCAATCCATTTCCGCATCATAAATTGTCTTTCCAGGAGAGAGTCTGCCACCAAGAAACAGTCCATTATTTTAGCCACTCTGTCTTATCCCACCCTATTTTTCTTCAAAGTAGGCTTAAGGTGAATTGGTTCCACATCAATAAGGTTTCTTTCTATCATTTTTTGAGTAAAACATCCTGTGAGAGGGTCAACTTGAGCATGAGGCCCCCAAACTTCTGCTTGCCCCAAAGAAAAATTTAAATCTCCTCCCAGAATGACTGAGTCACCTCTCACAAAGGATTTACTGAGAAAATATTCCCAAAAGGAAACTCTATCCTGATAGGGACCATATATATTTATGATCTGCAGGTCCTCCCCTAGATCCCGGGCCTTGAAAGACAACCCAATTCCAGAATCCAAATCCCCAAAATTTAGGGTCTTCATCGTCCTGAGATTCCATCCTAGGTTTAGATCGCCAGATCTACCTCTTACATCTAAAGTTTCAAACTGGCATCCTGAAAACATTCCTTCCAACCGATATTTCACCTCCTCCCCTTTTCCTAAAGTCTCTTGAAGTAAGATTACCTCTGGGTGTTCAAGATTGACCACCATTTTTAGAGCTAGTCTTTTTACGGGACCAACAAGACCCCTGCAATTGAAAGTCATTAATTTCATACCAAACCCCTCTTCTGGGCTCGCACTGCTCTAAGCGCCCGCTCAATAGACTGTTTTTTGCCTGCCAAAAGATCGCTTTTAGCCTTGGATTGAGCCTTTGAAAGAAAATATTTTCTCCCTCTTCCCCCTCTATCCTGGGCTCTATGATGCTCCTTACCCAGCCGCCCCGTAGGCTTGGAATTTGTGTGAGAGTGGAGGAAGTATCTGGAAGAGTGTGTTTCAGAGGATGACGAAGAGGTTTCTTCCTCATCACGGCTAGCCCTCGGGCCACAGGAACTCTCCGAAAAGGGTAGGCCACGGGTTGACAGGTTGCCCACTTGTGCCAGGGTAATGGAGGGCTTTGGTGATAATGATAAAATGGTAAGAGCCTCAATCCACTCATTGCCTGACAAAGTTACATTATTAAGAATTTTTTTTATAGAAGGGTAAGTAGGGCTATTGTTACTCGAAAATAGACCCAAGAAGTCCGTTGGAGAAGATCTGAGAGACCTATGACTTTCGCTCGAGCACTTGACGCTGCAGACTGGCGTTGGGACTATAAACATTTCCTACTGCCTATTCTCCTCATCCTCCTACTCCAAGGCATTATCGAGCGATAAAACTTTGTGTAACACCTCCTTTTTTAAGGATATTTGTCCCTTCTCCTTATCCGTACTTCCACACTGCTCCTCTGACTTCTTTTTCCATCCTAGCATCATGAGCAGGAGATTGCAGTTTGCCACCACATGATCATATTGATGGGACCTTTGACAACGAAAGGGAATGTTTTCATAGTATAATTTTCGAGTATGAATATATGGACCCAATTTGAGATCCACTTCTTCTCCCAACCCTTCTCTCACATTGATACAAACCAAAATTCGTGCAAATTTCCTTTGCTTAGTAGCTTTGAAGGACACATCAGCTTCCAAAAAATCCCTAAGAAAGTTCCCAATGTTCTTGAAGTATTCGAGAGTCAAGAATTGGAGTGACAAAGTAGGAAGTCTGACCCAAACTGAGATCTTGTCCATCCTTTCTCTGTTGTCATCAAATAGAGGAGACCAGGGCTTGAGTAACAAAGGAGCGCTTTTAAGACTCTAGTTCTTTCCCAACACCCACATGGCATGTTCTTCCTTCAGTAAGTTGAAAGAGAACCAATTCCTAGTTAGTTCAATAATCTTCGACACATAACCAAGATGATCCAACCAGACCGATCGTGCCCATTCTACCACTGTCTTTAGGGAAAAGGATCTTCCACTTGCTCTCCCAACTAAGGTTTGATTGGTCATATGGATAACTTGGTGAAACCCTACTTCCTCCCCGAGGAACAAACTCCCAAGTTTTCTCCTTGTCTTTAAGAAATTCCACTTTTGGCTCTTGCCTCCACGAGGTTTGAAACCTGACCTTCCTTTGTTTGTGCCTCCAAAATTTTCAAATCTTTCTAGTCCATTTTGCGGCGACCTAGAAAAATCATTTTGCCCACAACACCCCGTTGCTCATATGCATCAATAATAGATGAAATAAAACCTGAATTTGCCAAATGAGGAGTCTGGTGCTCAACCCTAGATGGGGTCTAGGAAGAAAAACCAAGCAACAGTCCTTCAATTGTCTCTACCACCAGGGAAAATAACTTCGCTCCTAACCCACTGGGGCTACGTACTTCTGCACGATGGGGGGAATTTTCCAAGTAAATATTATAGTCATCAGTCGAGAGGCCCCACTCAGAACCACTTAACCCATCCAAATGCTTAGGATGAGTGTGCTTAAACCCTAACGATGAAGAGAGCAGGATCTCTTGATTAAAACCCGACAATAGCCCCGACGTGGATGCAATGACAGACTTAATAGCTGGAGGAGATGGGGAAGAAAAGAGGGGAACTCCATCTTAAAAAACTGGTCCTTCACCTTCTAGCCCAAGAAACTACTGACTCATCCTTTCCGTCCCTTCGCTAGCAGAAAAATGTCCCCAATCCTCTATACCACCTCCAACTGTCACCGCCCATATGTCACTATCCTCCAAGTGGTCGGAGGAATAATCCATGTGTTCCTCAAACTCCATACTGAGAAACGACAATTAGCTCCCACACTATGACCGCATAGTGGACATCCCCCTGAAACCTCAGAGCGCCGTGACAAGGGACCTTATCCTCTATTCCCCCTTAATTTTATATTATATATAAAATATGTACAATATAATTAATTTATTTCTCTTTTTATTTATTTATTTATATATTATAATTTATTAATCAACCAAAATAATAAATTATATACATAAATATATAGAATAAAAAAATAAAAATAAAAACAATTAAATAAATGATTAATAACGATAATTTTTTTTTGAAACAATAATAAAAAAAATGTGAAGGGTGGGAAACGCGTGACCTCACATGAGATCCACGTTCCTCCCCCTCCCATTTATTCAATTAAAAAATATGTTTAAAAAACCCTACCCCTAACTCTCGCTCATTCATTTTCACCTTCCCCCCAACAACTTTGCTCTACACATTTCCCTTAGGGTTCAAGGGTGAGGCCCATGGACGACATCCTTGTGAGCACACAACTAAGGCTTGCTGCCCAACTGTGATTTAAAATCAGCCATGAGTTGAGCATGCCCTGCACGAAGGTGCACAACCTCTTGGCTTGGCCACATGTTGGAGGGATTGACCCAAGTGCGTGGTCTATTGAGAACGTGGTCGTGGGTTTGTCAATGGTCTAGGTCGAGATAGATATAAAGAAAACTGTTGTAATTTCAGACTCCTTCGATGTGGGTGTGATGGTTGCAACCCAAGGCCGTGTGGTATCTATAGAAGAAACAAAGTTTAATGGACTCTGTGCAAGAGTTCCCTATGAGGGTTTTCTCTACTAGCCAAGGGTTTTAAGGCATGTGTAATTTCTTGGGTTGACGACTAGGTATCGGTCCACCCATTAATTCAATTTTTTTTTTTGTCTAGTTGTGTTGGGGTATAATTCTTTGCGGGGTGGGAGAAGGGAAGGGCCAACCACATGGTTTCCTTACCTTCTCACCCTTTCCCCATGCTTACAACAACCTGGTTTGATACGACCGTGACTGTCATTTGCAACGCATAAAAAAAATTTAAGTTAAAAAATTCCATTCCTTTGTTTGTGGAGCCATGAATGACATGGCACCGTATGGAATTCTGTGTGAAGTTGGGGATTATATGGAACTATGTATGGCTATTGGGTAAGGTATTCTTTAAGTTTTAAGTATGTCGAGATGAGGGACTCATTAAACCTTGCGCAACCAGTTTCTATAGTATTCTGTAATCTTTTTTTTAAAGATTGGAACAATACGTGACTATTGCATAAGGAAATTTCAAGTTTTAAATTTTTATTTTGATTCCTTTGC
>ML778540.1:322373-346904 GCA_009831015.1 Picea engelmannii | reverse complement strand
ATATATATATATATATATATATATATATATATATATATATATATATATATATAAATGTATACGTTGTATAATATAAACAATTTATTATATATTCTTTCTATATATTACTGGTATAAAGTCATATATATATATAAATGTATACGTTGTATAATATAAACAATTTATTATATATTCTTTCTATATATTACTGGTATAAAGTCCATTTCTATTTATTTATTTTTTTAGAAATAATGATAGAGCTCATCTAATCCTTGTTAGCTTTATGTCAATGCAAGTAAAGGATTATTGCATTGATAGGTGCTTGGAGCTAGAGATGAAAGGATGGAACCGGTCTTATTCCTATTTCCTTATTCTTATAAGGGTTTTTAGGGTTATTATAGGGTTTCTGGGTTAATTTTGGTCAATTCTAGGTTATTTCAAGATCAATTATGGTTTGATGACAAAGGTTTTAATGAGGGCTGTAGGTTATGAGTTGTTTTAGAGAATAGTTTTCACATTCATGTGTGTGGTCAAGACCTAGGTTTCAGTTTTGAAACCGAGCTCTCATACCATAAGTAGAGCCTCCTCCCTTATATGAGGGGTTCATAGTTTTAACAATAAATTTGTTATCTAAATTATGTTTGTATATTCATCAAGTAAATCTAATATCAAATTTTTGGTTCTGTTCTAATATATAAAAAGTTAAATCTCAGGTTACAGGTATGCATTTTTAACTTGAAATTTACATAAAAACAACAATAAGTAAAATCCGTGAAATACCTGTTGAAGAGAAGTTTTCCCTTTTCAGTTTGTCCCTTTCTCTTCCTGCTGATCATTTCTCTTCTTAAATGGCCGGAAACTAAACCCTCCCAGCCAACTAGGAACAAACCTCTCCAACTCCCTAGCTCCAGGAAATCAAATTTCCTAGCCCCCGAGCTTGAAATCCCAACAACTCCAGTCCACTAGTAAAACCCCCCAAAGAAATGTTGCATCCTTTTTCCTCTTCCTCGTTTCTCCTTCTCCTCTCCAAATAAAATACTCCCCTTATCCAAGTCCAACCCCCTCTTTCTTATCCTGCTCTCTCGAATCCTCCCCCCCATTAATTTCCCATCTACCTTATCTTTTATCTTTAATTCTTTACATACCTTTAATAGAATAAAATAATCCCCTCCCCTTTTATTTTTTGTTACATTACTTAGTTCAAATACTAAATAATTATTTCAATAATTAATTTACTTAGATAGATTGATGATTAAATAAATTTACTTTCAATACATTAATTATTTAATTTACCTTAATTAATTATGATCATTAATTAATCTAATTCGGTTGTTACATATTGGGGTAGGAATTGCAGTACACAATTAATATTACTATCAAAATCACAATTTTTTTTATATTTCTTGCAATGAACTAATATATGTAAGCTGCATCTACCTTCATGTTATTATTAGAAACATCTAGTTTGACAATGGAAAAGAGATTTTGTGAGAAGCATGGTACGTTAAAGAGTTTAAGGCCTCTAGGTTTGTGGAGAAGTTGTTTTAAGGTCTAGCTTGATTTTCCCCTGAAGAGCAACTTCGACTATTGAGATTATGAAATTCTGAGACTCCTCACAATCGTTGTTGCCAATCTCTTGACAATGTCAATGTATATTTGATAGAGCTCCTCAAGCTGTAGAACAAATATGTGTTAAACCTTTCCTTCTTCTGCAATCCTCTTAGCCTCGACCTCCATTGCAACCTACATTTAAATTAATCGTGAGAAAAAATGAAGTAAACTATTTTGATAATACTGCAACTAAGTGAACTAAAGTTCACAAAAGGCACAATTCAGTCTGAGATGAGTCGACCTTCACAGCCTGGTAGAGTGAGATATCAATGTCAAGGAGATTAGGGAGGGTTGCGATGGCTTCGATCTTCCATGCCAATTCTGACTCAATGCGACAACAAGCCTTCCACAATTCTTCTACAAGATTGTGACTTGCTCGAGCTCCCACTGCTTATGCGATTGTTGTAGCATGTCCATGACAAAATTGAGATTAAATTATTTAAGGACCGAGGGAGACTTTTTCAAACAAATACGCTACCTGATCTGTTTTCTTGAGACAAAATCTATAATAAAATTTCCATAGGAGTATTAGGAAAATCTCATGTCTCCCATTTCGAGCAACTCAACATGGATGAATATTTCAACACTGTATGACATCTTCCATGAGATTTGATCCATTGACCCGGGAGAACTCTCTGGCAAGAGGTTTTTCAACCATTGTCCTTTTCTCTACTTTCCATGATCAATGCCTTTAGGATCTGGCCGACACTTCACTTTCGAATCATTGATGATCCAAGCCAATATCGAAAGTAGTTAGTTTCTTCATCATGATGAATGAGTGAACCGTTTATTACATATAAACAAGTTTTTATGAGCTTTTATAAATAATCTCACCAATTTCAAGAAGATTGCCGCCACTGCGGAAATAACACCCCGATTTGAATGGCCAATCAAATACTACATAAACCATTTTAAATATTTCGTAAAAATAATAAAAATAAATTTCTAATCTATTACTTTAGAAAACGTACAAAAATTTATGGTCAACCAATAATTAATACAGATTCAATCGATAAATCGAACACTAGATACAATGCCTCGTGACAGGTATAATAAATAGACAAAATTTATAAACAATCTAGATATTATTATATCAAGTCCAAATTGGAAATAATAAACATAATTCAAAAAATTTAAATTAATAATTTTAAATAAATAAGTTGCAATGCAACAATTTTGTTTGATGATTCCAGATATGATATTTCTTGCCTCGTATTGGACATTGTTTAAGAATTTATGCTTTGTATATCCCTTGGAAACTTCGTTGTAAGTTTGTTTTTGATAACAATGTTAGTTCTCATACAACGTTTTGTCAATTATGGCAAGATGGCAAGATAAAGTACACAAGCAACTCCTAGCAAAAAGGGCATTGCTAATTAGAGGTACAAATTGTTAGATTCGACCACTTATTCTAATTTCATCATTGTTTTAGTCACCCTAGAAAAGAGGGTATTTTGTACATTGTATATATCCTTCTATTTTTTTTCTAGTTGCTGATGTAAATATTTTTCTCTATATATAAGAAGTATCTTTTACAAAAAATAAATAAATAAGTTAACAATAATAATAATAAAAAGAGTTAAAAAGATGTTTTAAAATATTGTTCTTTTTAAGAATTTATTAAGACTAAAGAATCTTTTTAACCTCAAGAATAAAACATATTTCCTTTGAAATTCAATAATTAATAATACTACAATACAAGCGTCCAATTCTTGTATTCTAGTATCCATACCAACTACCAATATCCATGCCAAATCCAATGACCTTATATCTCACAATTGGGAAGACTTCACCCAATTAATTCCCCTAACGTTTGAAGTTCATTTAAACGAGGCTTAATGATTATTTTGATTTGGTAATTAAGATAATTTATTTATGAATAATTGACTAATGGAATTATGATTGTAAATAGTTATATTATTTAGTGATTCAAATTTGTTAGAAGTTAGAGTAGTTTGGATACTGAAATTTAAAAGATGATCTATAAATTACAACTTGAGTAAAAATATATTTGGCAGTTGAGAGATGTTGGAGTGGTTCGTGATTTGTAATGCATGAGTATTTTTTGTTCTAAGAACATTGTACACATGGGAAAATGGTCCCAAAATTAACTAATGGAATTATGATTGTCGATAGTTAGATTATTTAGCGATTCAAATTTGTTAGAAGTTAGAGTAACTTGGATACCTTGAATTTCAAATATGATCTATAAATTACAACTCGCGTAAAAAGAGTTTTGGATTTTGAAATATGTTAGAGTGGTTTGTGATTTGTAATGCACGAGTATTTTTTGTTCTAAAAACATTCTATACATGGGAAAATGGTCCTCCCAAAAAGAGATTTGGTTGTTTAAGTACCATGTGTCACATCACATAGAAGTTTGTTTAAGTGTGATATGTTGCATCGCAAAAAAGTTTGTTTAAGTGTAATATGTCACACCGTAGAAAAGTTTGTTTAAGTGTGATATGTCACATCACAACAAAGTTTTTTTAAGCATGATATGTCTCATTGAAAAAAAGTTTGTTTGAGTGAGATATGTTGCATCACAACAATTTTTGTTGAAATGTGACATGTTGCATTGCAACAAAGTTTGTGTTGATATTTTACTTATGGAGCTAACACTTACAATTCTTCTTTTGTTATTACAATTATTTACCACATTAACTGCATATATAAGATCACTGAAAGAGAGGCAATCATAGAAACAAGATAGACACAAATATTATCCTGGGAAACCCTCTAGGGGAAGAAAACCCAACAAAATTCCTCAATATAGATTAGCCAACCAAGAACAATGCTTCTGTCCAAGACAGAACTAATAAAGAAGAAAATCCTCCTCTATCCCTTGAATAGGGAAGAGTAACACACAACTTAACCAAGATGTATCAAAGAGATAGAGCAAGACCTTTACAACGTCACACCTAGTTGCAATAGCTTCTTCCTTCAAGACTTGCACACTCCTTCTTGGATGCAGAGCTAGTGAGTGAGTGTACAAATGAGGCACTGACCTCCCTTATAAATAATGGTTTGGCCAGCCTAAAATTAGGTATGGGCTGTGTTGAAAAGTCAACAAGAAACATGTGTCTAATTTACTTTTCCCTTAAATAAATTAGACAATAAATATTTATCTATTATTTCATTCATAACTGAGTGAGTTGGATTTGTAACAGAATTATAAGTGTAGTTAAGTGAGTTAAGATCAGTTGTACTAGTTGTAACTAAACATGCACTAGTGAGAGTTCAATAAATCATTGAACTCACATGCAACTGAAGATTTTCCACGATTAACTACATGCATGCCAGATACAGTGGAGACCAAGTTGAGATAATAGGTGAAAGGGACATTTTAGCTATCAGTTGTGATTTGATCACACATGTAGTGGATATGATTATGAGCATGTGCAAACTAGGCAATTTGTATCATTGTGAGAATTCGAATTGCAGAGATTGTGCAGAGGAGGCAAGCTATTTGGACACAGGAATTGACACATGTATTTGCTGATTTGTGTATGACAGTGTGAGACGATTGTATTGTACTGAGAGCTCTTGGATTAGAGTTTTGTATGAGACTGTTTCATGATTCATGATATACATAATATATGATAGTGGGGTTTTTAGCTTTACGATTTCCTGGTAAAACTTCTATGTTATGTGTTCTTGATATTTTACTTTGTGATTATGGTTGTGATCGTGGTTTAATTTTCTGCAAGAATAATAGTAGAAGCGATTCTGTATTTAACAGTGGAATATAATTGTTAGATCAGGAGAATCGCAGGAAATACTTAATTTGTATTGAAATTTCTACATGGTATCAGAGCCATGGAGGCCATGGAGCTACGAAAGTGAGGTGCAAACATAATTTCATTCTCGCAGGTCCCGTCTCTAGCAGGGTGTGAACTTTAGTACTGTAGACTACGCTCAGTTCTCAAAGCAGAAATTCTCGCACCCTGCTCAAAGGCAAGGTGCAAACTTCATTGACATTCTTGCAGGCTGCTTAAGGGAGAAGTGCGAACTTCCCTCACCCCACAATGAAGTACAGTGTGAACTTTCCCAGAAGGTTCGTAGGCTATACACTAGCAGGGTGCGAACTTGCTCAGAGAGTTCACAGGCTAGACACTGGTAGGGTGCGAACTTCCCTCAGGCTGCTCTCAGGTGGGGTGCGAACTTCCCAGGGCAAGAGGGATTGCAGCAGTTGAGTTTTGGTGGTTGGATAACATTCAAATTTGCAATATTTTATTGGTGCGACAGTTGATTCAAGATCGAAATGTATTTCAATGGCTTGAGGTTGGAGTATGCACTCGAGGGCAGCTCTAACTACATTGCTTGGAAGGACAGGATGGAGGCAGTACTCGAAGACAATGGCTTGAAGGATTACATTGATAGAGATGTTCCTAAGCTGGATGTGACAGATACTGCAAATCTTGATGCATGGAAAAATAAAGTGGCAAAGGCGAGGAGGATTATGTTGGAGGGAGTAGGAGACCACATTGTCTCAAGTCTCCATGGAAAAACCACACCACATGCAATGTGGAAGGTTTTGATGGATCTGTTCCAAAACAGTAGCGACCATAGGAAATTGGCGCTCAAAGATAATCTCAGGAAGCTCAAGATGGAAAAGGGTGACACCATTCCAAAATATCTCACGAACTTTTTCCAATGTTGGGATGAGCTTGGAAGTGTGGGAATAACAGTCGCTGCTGATGATTTGGTGAGCTTGGCGCTCCTAGGGCTTCCTAAGAGTTGGCACAGTTATCAAGACTCTATCAATGGAAGGGAAAAATTGCTGTACTGGGAATGACTGTGGTCGGACCTAGTGTAAGAGGAGTTCAGGCGGAACACCAGAGATGGATCGTCATCAAAGTGTGATGATGAAGAGGATTGTGCTTTGACTGCCAAGGCAAGGAAAAGGAAAGGGAAGAAATTCCATCCAAAATCTGAGTCTAAAGTCAAGAAGCTGGATTTGTTCAAAATTAAGTGTTTTCACTGTCACGAACATGGGCATCTCACTACTAACTGTCCACAGAAGAAGAAGAACGAGATGGTTGCTGGAGCTGTAACTGGTGAGGCTCCTGTCTCTCAATTTGAACTTGACTTCGCTTTGATCGCATGCATGGATTCAAGTGCATTGGGATCGGTGTGGTATTTGGATAGTGGCATTTCCTTCCACATGACGAGAGATAAAGATTCTTTCATTGACTTGGAGGAGAAATATCTCAGAATGCATATAGAGATGGGTGACGATGGATGATACAGTGCAACTGGTATTGGTACCATTACCTTTCAGAGGGAGTCAGGTAAACCATTTCAATTGAAAAATGTTATGCATGTTCCAGGTCTGAAGAAAAACTTGGTCTCAGTCGTAATGTTGGAGGACAGAGGCTACGATGTTGTTTTTAGCAGTGGAAAAGCCTACCTGCGACATAAAGAAATGGGTCAAGTCAAGAAGATAGGGATTCGGGTTAATAATCTCTACATGCTAGAGGTAGATGGCTGTAGTTCCATGATAGGCAAGGAAAAAAAAGTGGTGAGCTAGGATGAGGGCGAATTATGGCACAGGAGATTGGGCCATCTTCATCATGGAGCCTTGAAAATCATGCAGCAAATATCTACTGGACTTCTAAGGGGAACACTTGCTCTGTTAGATTACTACAAGGGGTGCACCCTAGGGAAGTATGTAAAGTCCACCTTTCATGAAAAGGAGAACCGTGCTTCAGTGATCCTGGAGAGAATTCACATGGACATGTGTGGACCATTCTTGGTTGCTTCAACAACAAAACATAGGTATTATGTTATTTTTGTTGATGGATTTTCTCATATATGTTGGATATTCTTCATGCAGAAGAAGGATCAAACATTCTCAAAGTTCTGTGAGTTTAAAGCATTGGTGGAGAAAGAGTCGGGGAAGCAAGTGAAAGCTCTAAGGAGAGATAATGGTGGAGAATACATCTCTAACGAATTCAAAAACTTCTGCAGTAGAGAAGGAATTTGAAGAGAACTCATAGCGCCTCATAACCAACAACAAAATGGGGTCGCGGAGAGAAAGAACATAACGATCGTGGGTGCAACACGAGCAATGTTGCATGATCAGGGCCTACCAATGCATTTGTGGGCAGAAGCATGCAATACTGCGGTTTATGTGCAGAATCGTTGTCCTAATAGAATACTTGGAATGAGTACACCTGGAGAAGCTTTTACTAGTAAGAAACCTGATGTTTCCCATTTAAAATTTTTTGGCTCATCTGTTTATGTGCATGTGACCAAGGATTCCAGGAAGAAGCTGGAACCGACTGCTGAAGTTGGGATATTTGTGGGGTACATAGAAACACCCCATAATTATCGTGTGTATTTTCCAAACAGTAAGATGACTGTTATGCGACGGGATATAAAATTCGATGAGGGGAAAGCCATGCGGTTGTCGCTTGAGAGGGAGCTAGAATTGCATGCAGAAGAAGAACTGCTGGTTCCCAAGGATGAGTCTCAAGATGTGGATCAACCACATGAGGAGGTTCATGGAGTGGAGGAAACCACTCAAGCAGAGCCATCCATCAGAAATGGCAGAAAGCACACCACGGAAGCTGACAGATTGAGACTAGATGCTGCATAGAATGTAGGAGCCCCTACTTCACAGCGTAGACAGAGACACTCTCCTGATCGATTTGCTGGATACATGGATCTCATGAGCAAATGTATTGTGACTGAACCATCTTCCTTTCAGGAAGCAGTGTAGGACCCCACTTGGGTTGATGCTATGGTAGAGGAGTATGACTCCATTTTCAAAAATAGTGCATGGGAAATTGTCCCAAGACTGATTGATAAATTAGTGGTAGGTTCGAGATGGATCTACAAGGTAAATCAAGCTGTTGATGTGAGTGTGGAGAAATACAAGGTCAAGTTTGTGGCCTGAGGCTTCTCACATATCGAGGGGATAGATTATGATGATACCTTTGCACCTGTCACAAGGTACTCTTCCATAAGATCCATCCTTGCACTCTTATCGTAGATGGGTTGGCGCATTCATCAGATGGATGTTAAAATTGCATTCCTCAACAGGATCATTGAGGAAGAAGTGTACATTGAGCTGCCAAAAGGTTTTGAGACCTTTGACAGAGTTTCGCATGTGAGAAGACTCAAGAGAGCACTATATGGGCTGAAGCAAGCACCTCGTGCTTGGTACACTTGGATAGACAACTATTTCACTGGATTGGGCTTCACCAAAAGTGAAGCGGATGAAAACCTATACCAAATTGTGGTGGACGGTAAGCTTTTAATCATTGTGCTTTATGTTAATGATTTAATACTGGCTGGTGATGAGCAACTGATACACTCATGCAAGGATGACCTTGCAAAGTTGTTCGAGATGAAGGATTTGGGCCTTCTTCATTATTTCCTTGGTTTGGAAATATGGCAGCGAGATGGTGAACCTTTTGTGTCTCAAGGAAAGTATGCAAGAGAGATATTGGGTAAGTTTCACATGGAGGGCTGCAAACCCATGGATACTCCTCTTCCAGGAAACTGGAGGAAAGAGGATGCTACTTCTGGAGAAGTAGTGGATGATACTGTCTATCGACAGTTAGTGGGTTCGCTAATGTATTTAGTGAACATGAGACCGAACATTTTCTATGCAGTTAACCAACTAAGTCAAGCGATGGTTAAGCCTACCAAACTCTTTTGGAAGGCATGTAAGCATGTCCTGAGATATCTGAAGGGCACATCTGAGTATGTATTATGGTACAGACAGACAGATGAGGTGAAGTTGCATGGATTCACAGATGCAGATTGGGCAGGTAGCCCAATGGACATAAATATCACATCAAGGGGGATCTTTAGTATCGGATCTACAACTGTTTCTTGGTACAACAGGAAACAAATATCTGTGGCACTTAGTTCAACGGAAGTGGAATACATGACAGTGAGTCAAGCTCCATGTGAGGCTATCTGGATGAGAAAGATCTTGGTTGGTTTGTTTGGTTCTCATTTAGATCCGACAGTGATTTATTGTGATAATCAGAGTTGCATTAAACTCTTGATTAATCCTGTGTTTCATGACAGATCTAAGCATATAAATATCCAGTATCATCATCTCAGAGATTGTGTGCAGTGGAAGATCATGTTGCTTCAATACATTCCTATGTAAGATCAGGATGCAGACATTCTGAAGAAGGCGCTCACTAGGAGCAAATTCGAATATCATAGAGACAGGATTAGGGTGAAGGATAATCCCTTTCTTGTTGAGAGGGAGTGTTGAAAAGTCAACAAGAAACATGTGTCTAATTTACTTTTCCCTTAAATAAATTAGACAATAAATATTAATCTATTATTTCATTCATAACTGAGTGAGTTGGATTTGTAACAGAATTATAAGTGTAGTTTAGTGAGTTAAGATCAGTTGTACTAGTTGTAACTAAACATGCACTAGTGAGAGTTCAGTAAATCAATGAACTCACATGCAACTGAAGATTCACCATGGTTAACTACATGCATGTTAGATCCAGTGGAGACCCAGTTGAGATAACAAGTGAAAGGGATAGTTTGGATATCAGTTGTGATTTGATCACACATGCAATGGATATGCTTATGAGCATGTGAAAACTAGGCAATTTGTATCATTGTGAGAATTCGAATTGCAGAGATTGTGCAGAGGAGGCAAGCTGTCTGGACACATGAATTGGCACATGTATTTGCTGATTTGTGTATGACAGTGTGAGACGATTGTATTGCACTGAGATCTCTTGGATTAGATTTTTTTATGAGATTGTTTCATGATTCATGATATACATAATATATGATAGTGGGGTTTTTAGCTTTATGCTTTCCCGGTAAAACTTCTGTGTTATGTGTTCTTGATATTTCACTTTGTTATTGTGGTTGTGATCATGGTTTAATTTTCCGCAAGAATAATAGTAGAAGTGATTCTGTATTTAACAGTGGAATATAATTGTTAGATCAGGAGAATCATAGGAAATACTTAATTTGTATTGAAATTTCTACAGGGTGACCTGTTCATTTACCCTTTTATTTTCTCTTTTACATGTCAAGGAACAATAGGGTAGACTTTTACAAAGGCACAATAGGGCTTAATTAACAAATATAATATAATAATATTATTTAGGGTTTGTCTTGGTGAAATACAATAAGCATATATTTCGAAGATACTTAATATTCAACACTCCCTCTTAGCAAGGAAGGTATTCTTCTTGTCACGGTCATCATCGCTACTTCTGTGCTTCTGCATACTTGGTCATTGTATTGTTGTCAATCACAGATCTATATATCATAAGAAGTTCTACACTTTCACCAGCCTTTCGTACTGGAGTAACATACCAACCTACTTTGGATTACCAACCTGTGCCGGGGTAGCGTATCGACCTGCATTGGGATTACCAACTTGCATTAGGGTAGTGTACTAGCCTGTGTTGGGGTATCGTACTAACCTGCATTGGGGTAGCGTATCGACCTACATTGGGGTAACCAACTTGTGCTAGGGTAGCACACCAACCTGCATTGTGGTTACCAAACTGCACTGGGGTAGTGTACAAACTTGTGTTTGGGTTACCAACCTACATTGGGGTAGCATACGAGCCTGCGTTAGGGTTACCGACCTATGATGGGGTGGCATACCAACCTGCGTTGGAGTTACCAACTTGCGCTAGGGTAGTGTACCAACCTGCATTGGGGTAGTGTACCAAACTGCGTTGGGGTTACCAACTTGCACTGGTGTAGCATACCATCTTGCGTTGGCGTTACCAACCTACGCTGGGTAGTGTTCCATCCTAAGATGGGGTAGCTTACCAGCCTGCGTTTGGGTTACCAACTTGCACTAGGGTAGCATACCAACCTGTGATGAGGTAGCGTACCAACCTGTGTTGGGGTTACTGATGCAAGACTCCATACCTTCGGGCTGATATCCGCTCACAGGATCGTTCCAAATCCACCTCGAGTCGAAGCGGCTCCTTTGATTCCCTGTGGGAACCTTCAACGAATTCTATCCACAGGTCCTTTAGAAACCACACCTGTGCGAGCATGCACAGGGCGTGAGCTTCACCTCCACCAAGCGACCACAATGCTCTGACTAAGGCCTTAACAAAAGCGCCTTTCACAACTCGCGACTCGTGAGTTCGTGGGCCGAAGACCCTCGACTCCTCTTTTCCAAACTTTCGATACCCGAGATGACGATACGGGTATACCTCCCTTCTCGTTAGCGCTTCTTCTAACGAAAACACCCTAGGGCTTAAATCTAACACCCCTCACAACTAGCAGCTTCACGACTTGGAGTGTTGAGCCTTCCTTCTCCTCTTTCGTGAATCCACGAGATGCGATGGTCAACAATAAGTTGACTCCTTCCCAAGGTGACGTGTGTCCTCCACCTGTCACCTCTTCCGTCTTTCCTCTGGCGTTTGCTCTTACACCACCTATCAACTATGTGGCCCACCTATCAGACGTGCCATGTGTTTTCTTGAGCCTCGGTGCTCGGTAATTCTACAGTCGAAAGGAAGTTCCTCCAAACCCCGAACCTCTGATATGCGATGTATTGAGACGCCAGATCTCATGACTCTCCTTCCTCCTTGATCAACGGTTCATATCACATCGTGATCTTGTGAATCGGGAGTTTGTAGAGAAAATGCCTCCACCTCCCAACTCACGATACCCAAATTTACGAGATAATCCTGATCTCTACCACCTGTCCTCCAGAATGGACGGTTCTTGATCCTTTTGAGATTTCATGGGTCAAGAGTCTCGACTCTTGCCCTTTGTATCTCTCGGTAGCTGAATTGCCGAAATAGGCCTTTTGTTCCCCTTCTTCACATATGAGAGTTAAACCTCATGCAACTTCCTCTAGATTCGATGGCTATCAGTCCATGCGCTCAGATTTGACGGTCCAGATCTCTTTCTCCTCCGCTGCGCTTTCCTGCATGCATCTGGATGTAAACTTCAATGATCCAGATCTTTCTTTCAGAACCGATCCGATGGTAGCTATAGCTCCCTCCTGAGCTTGCGCTTCTTCCTTCTCCTTGGAATATTTCTGAAGTATCAAAGGTCTCGGCCTTTACTTCCTCTTACGAGCCTGAAACCTTGGTCTCGCTTGCGTTCTTGGGATGCTCCTCCTCCTAAGCTTGTCCTCCTCTGAAACCTTGAAAGGTTTCTTTGGCCTCTGTGATTCCTATAGGGTCTCTGCACACAACAAGGTTCTATCTATCCTGAGCTTTTGACTTAGAATAAGTCCTCACTCTCACTCCTGCGCTCGACCTCCTGAGCTTCTAGAATTGAAACCAAGTCCTTATGTGCTCATTCCTTGAGCTTGACAAGCCTCAAGATGGCTGTCAATCAACACTTCACCTAAGTGTTGGCCTGGTGCACTCCTTGCACAGGTTTTCCTCCTTGCCTTGATGGAAATGACCTCTGGAAACTTCTTTCTCAAGCACTCCTTGCTGAGCTTGTAGGTTGTTCAGTAACCCTGTGAAGATCCTCTCTTGGACTCTTCTTTGTTCTAGAACTCAAAGGAGTTCTTTCCTGTGCACTCTGCACATCCACTCAATGCCCTCCTGATAGAGTCTCCTCAGTAAACTTGTCCCTTTTCTGAACTCAAACTAGAGTTCTTTTTGTGCACACAGGCACCTGCTCAATGCCCTCCTGGCAGATCTCTATAGAATCTGCAGTGATTCTGGTTTCCCTTTGAACTCACAGTAGAGTTCTCCTCTGCACTATATGCACCTGCTTGATTCCCTCCTGGCAAAGATCTATAGAATCCTTAGTGATTCTATCTCCTTCTCCTATGCACTATATGTACTTGCTCAATGCCCTCCTGGCAGAGCTCTCATAGAACCTTCACTGATTCCGTCTTCTCTTCTGAACTCAAATAAGAATTCTGCTATGAACTCTTTGCACTCGTTCGATGCCCTCCTGGCAGAGCTTCACAAAATGTTCAATGGTTTTGTCTTTCCTGTGCATTCCTCTGCACAGTTCTGCCTTCAAGGTTTTCAGCAGCCTTGAGGATTCTCCTTGAGTCAGTGACTTCCTCTGGTGTGCCCTCCTGGCACGTCTTTGTCTGAATCCGCAAAATTCAGAAGTGCACTCCTTGCACTGGCTTTCAGAACCCACATTGTTCTATCATGCACTCATGCATGAAGCCTCAAAGAACCCCAAACCTGAAATCAAAGAACTCACAGACAGTAAAATCTATCTGTCCCTGCAAATGCACATCTACAACATACATCTACAACATATCAATACACACACATAAATACATTAATCACACACAGAATATCATGTAGGACAAACTGCTTCTATTTGTATTAATCAAGAATGCCTATACAAAGGTTATGAGCGTGGACTGCAACAAAGTCTCTGCTCTCCTCTCTTCTCTATCTACGCTAATTGACTCCCTCTATAGATACAAAGGATCTTTTTACAAAAGGGGGCTCCTCGAGCTCTTCCCTCCAACCTACCTACCCTATTCAATTTACATTGAATGGGCTGTCTAGTCCAGATCGAAGCTAGATCCAGCCTTACAACCTATTAAGGCTACTTCTACCTAACACCTGCTCAAAGTCATGGCTCTATGGCTCCATGACCTTACATACATTAATTACATTGAAATCAAATTCAAAATGTGAGAGGACTGGCGCCTCTCTTCCTTGAATGCGCGCTTTGAATGCACTGAGTCGGCTGGCTAGATGGTGCATGGCTGGCTTGGGAGCGATGCTTCTGCATCATACTCCTCTGCTGTGAAAAATTCATGAGCTCCTGCTCATGAGCTTCCCAGCATGGCTATCGAAATCCACTTGGATCCCAAACAACTCTTTGGAGCTGTATCTCTGCTTTATCTCTCTGCTGCTGCTGCTGCTTCCGCTGCTCTGCTACTACTTCTGTCTCCCTTCTGCTCAGCTTCCCATTATTGGTAGTCTCTACTGATCTGATCATCGGCTCTCTGATCTCATCGATCACTTCGTCCAGCTACTCCTGTGGCTAGCTCTATTCTTGCAGTCTCCTTGGCTGCATTTATTCTCTGCAAATGGGTAGATCCTCATGATCTCCCATGACATGTTCTTCATCTACTGTGGCCTTAATTTTCCACTCTACTGCAAAGTTTAGCTCTGCAATATCACCACTGAACTACTGTCCAGCTTCTTCCTGTGAAAATTTGACTGTCATCTCTCCTGCTGGTATATTCCCAGCTTCCTCCAGTCGCTCCTTGGGCTGGTATTCTCCCTCTGTCTCCAACCTAATTTATTGGATGTGCATGCCCTGTAACTTCACCCTTCTCTCCAAGGCTTCAATTTCTTCATACAGATCAACAAAGATCATGCTGTCTATTTCTTCTTCTTCTTCTGCTGCAAGCTCCAATGATACAGTCTTCTCTATTTCTTGGTTGAAAATGTTGAGCCATTCCTCATAATTCTCATCTCCTTCTTCTTGGGCAGCCTCTGATATGTGCTGCAACTCTTCCTCTTCGTTGACAGTCTCTGCTGGCTATCTTTCTACTGCTTCTGCAACACAAGCTCTCACCTCAATTGGGTTGAGTGGCAGGAATACCCGAATTCCTCCAATCATCAGAATGCTATTATGATCTTCCTCTGTCAGCTCCTCTGGCTGATCCGAACTCACCTCCGAGTTCATGAGACTTTTACATAGCCTCACCTCTGTTCCCCTGCCCACCTGACATTCTGAAAACTTTCTGCTGCCCTCTTGGTAGTCTATGAGATCCTCGGATCCCATCTCATTGCCCTCTTGGCAACATGAAATTTCCCTGCTGTCCTCCTGACAGTCTATGAGATCCCATAGTGATCTCATCTCATTGCCCACCTGACAATTGGAAATTTTTGTTCTGCCCTCTTGGAAGTCTCTGAGATCTTCCAGTGATCCCACCTCTATCAGCACTCCTTGCTGACATGAACTCCCTTTTGAGCTCCCAAGACTTTCAGACAATCTCATCTTTTTTTCCCTGCCCACCTGGAAATTTGGGAATTCCTCTCTGCCCTCATGGCAGTCTATGAGGTCCTGTGACCTCATCTCATTGCCCTCCTGGAAACCTGAACTTTCTTCACTGCCTACCTGGAAGCTTATGAGATCTTTAGCTGATCTCTTCCCATTTCCCTCCTGGCAACTCGAAATTTCATCTCTGCCCTCCTGGCAGTTCATGAGATCCTCCAGTGATCTCTGCTTCTCATTATCACTGAGATTTCTCCCAGCCTCTGGTTCACAAACGTGAACCACTTTCTCCTCTGGTTCACAAACGTGAACCACTTTCTCCTCTGGTTCGTTGAGGTATTCAGCACATCTCAACCATCCTCTCAACAGTTTCCGCTGTCTTCTAGCCAACAATTTCTGAATCGGCCCCTTTTCTTTCCTCCTCATGGGCCAATCATACACCCAATGTGATCTTGCATCCTGCATCATCTGCAATGCAAGTTCCTCCATCCTCGCTCTGATCTTGGTGAGCTCTTTATCCATCTCAGCTTTGCTTGGCTATTGATGGATCTTCTTTCCATCGCATGCATGGCCTTCAATAGCCATCTTCCTGCCTTTTGTCTGCACTCCTGGCAAACTTGCTGCTATCACTCTGCAACCCTGAGTGCTTCCAGTGTCCCCTACAGTCCTCTAACTGTCTTCTTGACTGCTGCATACCTACGAGAAATCACCACAGAGTCTCAATACTCTGCCTTCCTCTGATACCAAACTGATGTGTATTAGAGTACTCTTTCTCCTCTCGCTTCCTTTACCTGCAATATACAAATAGAGTCAAGCTCTGATACCAAAAATGATGCAAGACCCCAGACCCTCAGGCTGAGATCCACTCATAGGATCGTTCCAAATCCACCTCGAGCTGAAGCGGCTCCTTTGATTCTCTTTGGGAACCTTCAACGAATTCTATCCATAGGTCCTTTAGAAACCACACCTGTGAGAGCATGCACAGGGCGTGAGCTTCACCTCCACCAAGTGACCACAATGCTCTGACCAAGGCCTTAACACAAGCGCCTTTCACAACTCGCGACTTGCGAGTTCGTGGGTCGAAGACCCTCGACTCCTCTTTTCCAAACTTTCAATACTCGAGATGACGATATGGGTATACCTCCCTTCTCGTTAGCGCTTCTTCTAACGACAACCTGCTAGGGCTTAACTCTAACACCCCTTGCAACTCACAGCTTCGCGACTTGGAGTGTTGAGCCTTCTTTCTCCTCTTTCGCGAATCCACGAGACGCGATGGTCAACAATAAGTTGACTCCTTCCCAAGGTGACGCATTTCCTCCACCTATCATATCTTCCATCTTTCCTCTAGCGTTTTCTATTATGCCAACTGCCAACTATGTGGCCCACCTATCATATGTGTCACGTGTTTGTGTGAGCCTTGGTGCTCGATACTTCACGACTTCTACAGTTGAAAGGAAGTTCCTCCAAACCCCAAACCTCCGATACGCGATGTATCGAGATGCCAGATCTCACGACTCTCCTTCCTCCTCGATCAATGGTTCAGATCACATCCTGATCTCGCGACTCGGGACTTTGTAGAGAAAAGGCCTCCGCTTCCCAGCTCACGATACCCGAATTCACGAGATAATCCTAATCTCTGCCACTTGTCCTCTATAATGGACGGTTCTTGATCCTTTCAGGATTTCATGGGTCAAGAGTCCCGACTCTTTCCCTTTGTATCTCTCAATAGATGAATTGTTGAAATAGGCCTTTCGTTCCCCTTCTTCACATACGAGAGTTAAACCTCGTGCAACTTCCTCTAGATCTGATGGCTATCGGTCCATGCGCTCAGATCTGACGGTCCAGATCTCTTTATCCTCCGCTGCGCTTTCTTGCCTGCATCTGGATGTAAACTTCAATGATCCAGATCTTTCTTCCAGCACCGATCCTACGGTAGATGTAGCTCCCTCCTGAGCTTGCGCTTCTTCCTTCTCCTTGGAAGATGTAGCTTGCGCTTCTTCCTTCTCCTAAGAAATTCCACTTTTGGATCTTGCCTCCACGAGGTTTGAAACCCGACCTTCCTTCGTTTGTGCCTCTAGATTTTTCAAAACTTTCTAGTCCATTTTGCGGCGACCTAGAAAAATTATTTTTCCCACAACACCCCATTGCTAGTATGCATCAATAATAGCTGAAATAAAACCTGAATTCGCCAAATGAGGAGTCTGGTGCTTAACCCTAGATGGGGCCTAGAAAGAAAAACTAAGCAACGATCCTTCAACTGTCTTTACCACCAGGGAAAATAACTTCGCTCCTAACCCACTGGGGCTAAGTACTTCTGCACGATGGGGGGAATTTTCCAAGTAAATATTACAGTCATCAGTCGAGAGGCCCCACTCGGAACCACTTAACCCATCCAAATGCTCATGATGAGTGTGCTTAAACCCTAACGATGAAGAGAGCATGATCTCTTGATTAAAACTCGACAATAGCCCCGACGTGGATGCAATGACAGACTCAATAGCTGGAGGAGACGGGGAAGAAAAGAGGGGAACTCCGTCTTAAACAACTGGTCCTTCACCTTATAGCCCAAGAAACTACTAACTCGTCCTTTCTGTCCCTTCGCTAGCAGACAAATGTCCCCAATCCTCTATACCACCTCCAACTGTCACCGCCCATATGTCACTATCCTCCAAGTGGTCGGAGGAATAATCCACGTGTTCCTCAAACTCCATACTGAAAAACGACAATTAGCTCCCACACTATGACCGCATAGTGGACATCCCCCTGAAACCTCAGACCGCCGTGACAAGGGACTTTATGCTCTATTCCCCCTTAATTTTATATTATATATAAAATATATACAATATAATTAATTTATTTTTCTTTTTATTTATTTATTTATATATCATAATTTATTAATCAACCAAAATAATAAATTATATACATAAATATATAGAATAAATAAAAAAAATAAAAACAATTAAATAAATGATTAATAACGATAATTTTTTTTTGAAACAATAATAAAAAAAAATGTGGAGGGTGGGAAACGCGTGACCTCACATGAGGTCCACACTCCTCCCCCTCCCATTTATTCAATTAAAAACTATGTTTAAAAAACCCTACCCCTAACTCTCGCTCATTCATTTTCACCTTCCCCCCAACAACTTTGCTCTACACACTACTTAGGGCTCGAGGGTGAGGCCCATGGACGACCTCCTTGTGAGCGCACAACTAAGGCCTGCTGCCCAACTGTGATTTAAAATCAGCCATGAGTTGAGCACGCCCTGCACAAAGGTGCACAACCTCTTGGCTTGGCCACATGTTGGAGGGATCGACCCAAGTGCGTGGTCTATTGAGAACGTGGTCGTGGGTTTGTCAATGGTCTAGGTCGAGATAGGTGTTGTAATTTCAGACTCCTTCGATGTGGGTGTGATGGTTGCAACCCAAGGCCGTGTGGTATCTATAGAAGAAACAAAGTTTAATGGACAGGCTCTGTGCAAGAGTTCCCTATGAGGGTTTTCTCTACTAGCCAAGGGTTTTAAGGCATGTGTAATTTCTTGGGTTGACGACTAGGTATCGGTCCACCCATTAATTCGATTTTTTTTTTTGTCTAGTTGTGTTGGGGTATAATTCTTTGCGGGGTGGGAGAAGGGAAGGGCCAACCACATGGTTTCCTTACCTTCTCGCCCTTTCCCCATGCTTACAACAACCTGGTTTGATACGACCGTGACTGTCATTTTCAGCGCATAAAAAAAATTTAAGTTAAAAAATTCCATTCCTTTGTTTGTGGAGCCATGAATGACATGGCACCGTATGGAATTCTGTGTGAAGTTGGGGATTATATGGAACTATGTATGGCTATTGGGTAAGGTATTATTTAGGTTTTAAGTATGTCGAGATGAGGGACTCATTAAACCTTGCACAATACGTGACTATTGCATAAGGAAATTTCAAGTTTTAAATTTTTATTTTGATTCCTTTGCTTTTTTTTTTTCTTCTTTCTTTAGGTAATAGTTTCATATTGTAAGTCATATCTATGGTGTTATATATATATATATATATATATATACACGTTGTATAATATAAACAATTTATTATATATTCTTATATTCTTTCTATATATATTACTGGTATAAAGTCCATTTCTATTTATTTATTTTTTAGAAATAATGATATAGCTCCTTGTTAGCTTTATGTCAATGCAAGTAAAGGATTATTGCATTGATAGGTGCTTGGAGCTAGAGATGAAAGGATGGATTTGGTCTTATTCCTATTTCCTTATTCTTATAAGGGTTTTAGGGTTATTATAGGGTTTCTGGGTCAATTTTGGTTAATTCTAGGTTATTTCAGGGATCAATTATGGTTTGATGATAAAGGCTTTAATGAGGTCTGTAGGTTATGAGTTGTTTTAGAGAATATTTTTCACATTCATGTGTGTGGTCAAGACCTAGGTTTCAGTTTTGAAACCGAGCTCTCATACCATAAGTAGAGCCTCCTCCCTTATATCAGGGGTTCATAGTTTTAACAATAAATTTGTTATCTAAATTATGTTTGTATATTCATCAAGTAAATCTAATATCAAATTTTTGGTTCTGTTCTAATATATAAAAATTTAAATCGCAGGTTAAAGGTATGCGTTTTTAACTTGAAATTTACATAAAAACAACAATAAGTAAAATCAGTGAAATACCTGTTGAAGAGAAGTTTTCCCTTTTCAGTTTGTCGCTTTCTCTTCCTGCTGATCATTTCTCTTGATAAATGGCCTGAAACTAAATCCTCCCAGCCAACTAGGAACAAACCTCTCCAACTCCCTAGCTCCAGGAAATCAAATTTCCTGGCCCCCGAGCTTGAAATCCCAGCAACTCCAGTCCACTAGTAAAAACCCCTAAAGAAATGTTGCATCCTTTTTCCTCTTCCTCGTTTCTCCTTCTCCTCTCCAAATAAAATACTCCCCTTATCCAAGTCCAACCCCCTCTTTCTTATCCCGCTCTCTCGAATCCTTCCCCCCATTAATTTCCCATCTGCCTTATCTTTTGTCTTTAATTCTTTACATACATTTAATAGAATAAAATAATCCCCTCCCCTTTTATTTTTTGTTACATTACTTAGTTCAAATAATAAATAATTATTTCAATAATTAATTTACTTAGATAGATTGATGATTAAATAAATTTACTTTCAATACATTAATTATTTAATTTACCTTAATTAATTATGATCATTAATTAATCTAATTCGGTTGTTACATATTGAGGTAGGAATTGCAGTACACAATTAATATTACTATCAAAATCACAATTTTTTTTATATTTCTTGCAATGAACTAATATATGTAAGCTGCATCTACCTTCATGTTATTATTAGAAACATCTAGTTTGGCAATGGAAAAGAGCTTCTGTGAGAAGCATGGTACGTTAAAGAGTTTAAGGCCTCTAGGTTTGTGGAGAAGTTGTTTTAAGGTCTAGCTTGATTTTCCCCTGAAGAGCAACTTCGACTATTGAGATTATGAAATTCTTAGACTCCTCACGATCGTTGTTGCCAATCTCTTGACAATGTCAATGTATATTTGATAGAGCTCCTCAAGCTGTAGAACAAATATGTGTTAAACCTTTCCTTCTTCTGCAATTCTCTTAGCCTCGACCTCCATTGTAGCCTACATTTAAATTAATCATGAGAAAAAACGAAGTAAACTATTTTAATAATACTGCAACTAAGTGAACTAAAGTTCACAAAAGGCATAATTCAGTCTAAGATGAGTCGACCTTCACAGCCTGGTAGAGTGAGATATCAATGTCAAGGAGATTAGGGAGGGTTGTGATGGCTTCGATCTTCCATGCCAATTCTGACTCAATGCGGGAACAAGCCTTCCACAATTCTTCTACAAGATTGTGACTTGCTCGAGCTCCCACTGCTTATGCAATTGTCGTGGCATGTCCATGACAAAATTGAGATTAAATTATTTAAGGACCGAGGGAGACTTTTTCAAACAAATATGCTACTTGATCTGTTTTCTTGAGACAAAATCTATAATGAAATTTCCATAGGAGCATTAGGAAAATCTCATGTCTCCCATTTCGAGCAACTCAACATGGATGAATATTTCAACACTGTATGACATCTTCCATGAGATTTGATCCATTGACTTGGGAGAAGTCCCTGGCAAGAGGTTTTTCAACCATTGTCCTTTTCTCTACTTTCCATGATCAATGCCTTTAGGATCTGGCCGGCACTTCACTTTCGAATCATTGATGATCCAAGCCAATATCGAAAGTAGTTAGTTTCTTCATCATGATGAATGAGTGAACCGTTTATTACATATAAACAAGTTTTTATGAGCTTTTATAAATAATCTCACCAATTTCAAGAAGACCGCCGCCACCGCATAAATAACACCCCGATTTGAATGGCCAATCAAATACTACATAAACCATTTTAAATATTTCGTAAAAATAATAAAAATAAATTTCTAATCTATTACTTTAGAAAACGTACAAAAATTTATGGTCAACCAATAATTAATACAGATTCAATCGATAAATCGAACACTAGATACAATGCCTCGTGACAGGTATAATAAATAGACAAAATTTATAAACAATCTAGATATTATTATATCAAGTCCAAATTGGAAATAATAAACATAATTCAAAAAATTTAAATTAATAATTTTAAATAAATAAGTTGCAATGCAACAATTTTGTTTGATGATTCCAGATATGATATTTCTTGCCTCGTATTGGACATTGTTTAAGAATTTATGCTTTGTATATCCCTTGGAAACTTCGTTGTAAGTTTGTTTTTGATAACAATGTTAGTTCTCATACAACGTTTTGTCAATTATGGCAAGATGGCAAGATAAAGTACACAAGCAACTCCTAGCAAAAAGGGCATTGCTAATTAGAGGTACAAATTGTTAGATTCGACCACTTATTCTAATTTCATCATTGTTTTAGTCACCCTAGAAAAGAGGGTATTTTGTACATTGTATATATCCTTCTATTTTTTTTCTAGTTGCTGATGTAAATATTTTTCTCTATATATAAGAAGTATCTTTTACAAAAAATAAATAAATAAGTTAACAATAATAATAATAAAAAGAGTTAAAAAGATGTTTTAAAATATTGTTCTTTTTAAGAATTTATTAAGACTAAAGAATCTTTTTAACCTCAAGAATAAAACATATTTCCTTTGAAATTCAATAATTAATAATACTACAATACAAGCGTCCAATTCTTGTATTCTAGTATCCATACCAACTACCAATATCCATGCCAAATCCAATGACCTTATATCTCACAATTGGGAAGACTTCACCCAATTAATTCCCCTAACGTTTGAAGTTCATTTAAACGAGGCTTAATGATTATTTTGATTTGGTAATTAAGATAATTTATTTATGAATAATTGACTAATGGAATTATGATTGTAAATAGTTATATTATTTAGTGATTCAAATTTGTTAGAAGTTAGAGTAGTTTGGATACTGAAATTTAAAAGATGATCTATAAATTACAACTTGAGTAAAAATATATTTGGCAGTTGAGAGATGTTGGAGTGGT
Source organism: Picea engelmannii (assembly GCA_009831015.1). NCBI lineage: Eukaryota > Viridiplantae > Streptophyta > Pinopsida > Pinales > Pinaceae > Picea > Picea engelmannii. The sequence goes on along the minus strand of ML778540.1, from coordinate 323,847 downwards.
TCGTGATTTGTAATGCATGAGTATTTTTTGTTCTAAGAACATTGTACACATGGTAAAATGGTCCCAAAATTGACTAATGGAATTATGATTGTCGATAGTTAGATTATTTAGCGATTCAAATTTGTTAGAAGTTAGAGTAACTTGGATACCTTGAATTTCAAATATGATCTATAAATTACAACTCGAGTAAAAAGAGTTTTGGCCCTTGAAAGATGTTAGAGTGGTTTGTGATTTGTAATGCATGAGTATTTTTTGTTCTAAAAACATTCTATACATGTGAAAATGGTCCTCCCAAAAAGAGATTTGGTTGTTTAAGTGCCATGTGTCACATCACATAAAAGTTTGTTTAAGTGTGATATGTTGCATCGCAAAAAAGTTTGTTTAAGTGTAATATGTCACACCGTAGAAAAGTTTGTTTAAGTGTGATATGTCACATCACAACAAAGTTTTTTTAAGCATGATATGTCTCATTGAAAAAAGGTTTGTTTGAGTGAGATATGTTGTATCACAACAATTTTTGTTGAAATGTGACATGTTGCATTGCAACAAAGTTTGTGTTGATATTTTACTTATGGAGCTAACACTTACAATTATTCTTTTGTTATTACAATTATTTAGCACATTAACTGCATATATAAGATCACTGAAAGAGAGGCAATCATAGAAACAAGATAGACACAAATATTATCCTAGGAAACCCTCTAGGGGAAGAAAACCCAACAAAATTCCTCAATATAGATTAGCCAACTCCAAGAGATAGAGCAAGACCTTCAAAACATCACACCTAGCTGCAATAGCTTCTTCCTTCAAGATTTGCGCACTCCTTCTTGGATGCAGAGCTAGTGAGTGAGTGTACAAATGAGGCACTGACCTCCCTTATAAATAATGGTTTGGCCAGAGTAAAATTAGATATGGTCCGTGTTGAAAAGTCAACAAGAAACATGTGTCTAATTTACTTTTCCCTTAAATAAATTAGACAATAAATATTAATCTATTATTTCATTCATAACTGAGTGAGTTGGATTTGTAACAGAATTATAACTGTAGTTAAGTGAGTTAAGATCAGTTGTACTAGTTGTAACTAAACATGCACTAGTGAGAGTTCAGTAAATCAGTGAACTCACATGCAACTGAAGATTCACCACAGTTAACTACATGCATGTCAGATCCAGTGGAGACCCAGTTGAGATAACAAGTGAAAGGGATAGTTTGGCTATCAGTTGTGATTTGATCACACATGCAGTGGATATGCTTATGAGAATGTGAAAACTAGGCAATTTGTATCATTGTGAGAATTCGAATTGCAGAGATTGTGCAAAGGAGGCAAGCTATCTGGACACAGGAATTGGCACATGTATTTGCTGATTTGTGTATGATAGTGTGAGATGATTGTATTGTACTGAGAGCTCTTGGATTAGAGTTTTGTATGAGATTGTTTCATGATTCATGATATACATAATATATGATAGTGGGG